>APFE030908577.1:0-24032 GCA_000404065.3 Pinus taeda | reverse complement strand
TGTTCATCAATAATGTATCCCATATACTGAACCTAGGTCATGCCAAAATTGCATTTCTTTAATTTGGAACACAACTTGTGTTGTCGCAGTGTTTGGAGAACCTGTCAGACGTGGTGGAGGTGCTCTTCCTAACTCTGGCTAAAGATGAGGATGTCATCCTAGTATATCACTACAAATGAGTTGTTGAATGGTCGCAAGATCTCATCCATCAGTCTCATGAAGGTTGCAGGAGCATTCATCAACCCAGAAGGCATAACCAACCATTCAGAAATGCCCTCCTTAGTTTTGAAGGCAGTCTTCCACATATTGGAGGGTTCGACTAGTACTTGGTGATATCCGGACTTCAAGTCGATCTTGCTAAAATATTTGTCCCACTTGACTTGGTCCAGAAGGTGATCAATCTATGGGATCAGGTACCTATTCCTGACAATGATCTTGTTCAACGCCTAATAGTCAATACAAAGTATCCAAGTCCCATCCTTCTTCAGTACCAACACAATCAGGCTCCCACAAGGTGGTGAACTTGACCGGATGTGACTTTTCTGCAACAGATCCTAAATCTTCCTCTTGATTTCATCATTCTCCAGAATGGAGCGCTGATAGATTAATCCATTGGGCAATGGCACACTTGGGGTCATATTGATGGAGTGCTTGACGTGACAGTGCAGAGGCACCCCTGCGAGGGAGGTGAAGATGTCCTCGCACTCCTCTATGAAATTTTCCATCCATTGTTGTCATGCGGAGGGGCCCTATCTAGAGGTCATGGTCACCATCTTCATCTGTACTTGAGGGTGTATCATCACAGAAACAAATTTCTTGGTTTTGGAAATGAGCTTACTGCATTGCTTTATAGTAACTAGAGAGATGGCGGTAGGCAGTGCTACCTCTAGTATCTTGTACAACTTATTTCCCAAGGTAACAATACAATGCAAGGCCTTGAATCATACACAACATGTCACTTCCACAAGTATGGTTGGCCTAATAATACATCACAAACATCAAGGGGAAAAACTTCACATAATACCTAATCTATGAAAGGCTTGACATTGTATGGAAGGCGGCATTGTTGGCTCACTTGAAGATCCTACCCTTGGTGGAGCCACCTAATGGTGTACAGTTGTGGGTGTGATGTGGTCAGTAAGCGCAACTGCTTCACGATCTTTGTTGCAATGAGGTTCTTTTGGCTCCCGTTGTTGACAATGAACTGTAGCGGGGAACCCTTTACCCACATATGGGAGTGAAAGAGATGCTCTTCATCCTCTGGATCTTTGGGTTCCTCCTTCTGGATCTTCATGGTCACAAAAATGACATTAGGCTTCACATCAATAATCTGCTTTCCTTTGTCATTCCCCTTTTTGGGTTCTGACTCAGAGTTAGAACATGCATCTGATTCCGAAGCCTTCAGCTCGGCCACGAGTGACTGCTTGCCCTGACACTCACTTGTGTTGTGAGTGGAGCTCTTTGGAACTCACACCACTTTCCCGTGTCCTTCTTCAGCTTCGCAGTGTAGTCCTTTGCTTTTGGCTTTGGTGAGTTGTCTTGGGTCATACCGCCTTGGCTTTGTCCTTTGTTATGTGGTTTGGGGGCATATTTCCCTTGCTTTGGATTTGCAGATCCAAAGTATCACTTCTTCTGTTTAAACTTCGTCTCGATCTTGACAGTGTATTGATACATTGTGCCAAGTGAGGAGATGTCTAGGAACTCCATCTCATCCTGGATGTATCTATGTAGGCAACCACGATACTTGAGTACCAAATGTTTGTCAGAATCCTTAATACCTAACTTCGTGCGAAGGGTATGAAAAACAATGGTAAACTCTGGCACATCTTGGTCCCTTCCCTGCCACAGTGTGGTCCACTTTATGTATTTTTCCCAGGCTAATCCAAGAAAAAAAGGTGGGACAATCTAAAAAAGTTCCAAAATATATTAAGTTTGTAGAGACTAACTCAAGGATATATTACTAAAATCTAGTACTCCTCAGGGTTGTTTGAAACACAATGAAAATTAAAATTGGTACCATCGAGTAAGGCATAACCAGATATCTATTTTTCTTAGTTTTGAATTTTCCATCATGTGTAGCCAAAGTGCTAAATATGTAACCATTTCTAGTATTGCAAAATTTTCATGGAAACTAAGTTAAGGATATTGTACCGAAAATTGTTACTTTTTGGGCTATTTCAAACAACTAAAATCTAAAATAAGTACCATAAGGTAAGACATGCTAAGGTGATTTTTTTATCAATTTTGTGGAAATTTCAAACAACTTAAAGTTAAAATTAGTACCATAAGGTAATACATACTAAGGTGGATTTTTTTGGTTAGTTTTCACTTGTTTTGAATTTCCCATCGAGCATATATGAAGGGCTAAGCATGAAATATCATTTCTTGTATTTTTAGAGAACAAATTATTTTGTTCTTGTTTTGAAAAAAGAGCATAAAATGCTGAGGGGACCCACTCAATAATAAAAAAGAACCTAAAAGAATAAAATAAAGGATGCATCTGAGGATGGTAACAACTAATTGTGAACACACCATAAAAAGATATGTATGCTTATCATACCTTGATAGTAAAAGTAGTTGTGAGAAATTGGAATAGATTCTCTTCAACTCAATATCAAATTGGATAGTGAAATGATTAAAAGAAATACAACCCAAAGGATATACCAACTATGTAGCTCTTGTTGATACAAAAAGGAAGAACATTTTATCATAATGCTTAAATGCAACACATTAACTTATTTTATCGTAATGCTTCATTGCAACACATTAACTCATTTTATCATAATGCTTGAATGCAACACATTAACTCATTTTATCATAATCCTTCAATGCAACACATTAAGTATTAAATATTAAAACATAACAAAATTCTAGGTTATTCCATGTAAGGTAAATATGTAGTCATGGCATAGAAATTTTTGTTACAGGTAATCAACGATCAAAGATAAAAGTTGAACTAACTTATAACACTATGTGGAAAATTTTGTGAAATTACCAAACATTTTACTTTATCTATATAGTAAAAGGTTTGAAATTATTTGTAACCTATCATGCCTCAATCTTGCATAGTATCAACCTAATAGCATTGTATGGAAGGATATTTGTTACCATGGATTTTTATAAATTATAAGGGAAATCATTAATAAATTAAAGATGTTGCTTCGAGCTGATAATGTAGCTTAGTTGTTCATTTTAATTCAAACAACTATCATTTAGAATACATGAATCCCCCAAACATGAGGAAAATACTAACAAACAAGAAATCTTCACCGATTATGAAAAACGAAGCGAGAATATATACCTAAACCAACATTCTTCCTATAACCAATTGAGCTCATTTCCTTAATATCAATGTCTATAGTGAGCATTGAGTACCACAATAGTTTTCATGAATATTAAATAGGAACACACAATCAAGTTAGTTCAATTGGATCTTAATTTAAGCACATGTAATGTTCATGGTGAAATGAATACTTTGAGAAAACTATTAAGCACATACCTAAGATCAAATCAAAATGTGGGTAGGAAAAAAGATCATAGGTTTCAGGAAGACATATCAAATTGGGACATTGAGAATAGTAGCCATGCAAAAGAGGGAAAGATCACCTACTGAAAAATGTTCAAGTCTTTTATAGTGTGCACATATGCAGATAAAACAAATGATAAGCAATAGCTACTTTAATAATAACAGATTATGATATTTATCATAGCTAAACTTTGCATCGATAAATTATCACAAATGGTTTGAAAAAACAATGTGTGACAGGTAGCTATGGAAGGAGAGATGTTGGGAGCACTCCTTGAGACTGATGTAGGTATGGAAGGAGAGATTTTGGGAGCACTCCTTGTGGCATATGTACATCAAAAAAATTGCATCAGATGGCAGAGCAGTGAAAGTTGTTGATTCAAAACTAACTACCTATGAACGAGGACATGATCCAGTGATACATCGAGGATGGCGTAAAATTTAAGGGGGGGACTATGTAACTCCCTTCCCTTGTGTAATACATTATTGTAAACCTTAGCTAAGTTAGATCTAGGTGTGATATCCTCTTTTGTGTATTAAATGTTTGTAAAACTAAGATGAGGAAAGCTAGGGTTAAACTATTATACACCTAAGATGAGGAAATATAGGTGATATGTAATAAGAAAAGAAAATGTATTATTAAATAGATTAATAAAATAAATCACTTGAAGGGTAGAGAACCAGTAGAGAGGAGATTCTTGCCGAATCCCATGAGGAATGGGATAGAAATGAATCTTTAATGATAAACTTTTAGATATGATTCTAGATAAGCATGGATGGAGTGGATATCCATCTGATGTATGGGAGATAAAGATCCATACTTAAGGAGTTGGACAAAGATAATTATAGTGTGTTGATATTAATGATTTTCATAATGTATCCTTGAATTCTTTACTATGCAATGGTCATATAATAGTGTTAAGATAGTTATTATATCTAATATCAAGTGGAAAATCTGGTGCATGAAGAAATTAGACAATAAAAAATGCGGTATATCTATGTTCATGCTTCTATGAAGTAATCAAGGTACCGACAAGTTAGAATGAGTAATCTCGTTATGCATAAGGATTATTCCATTGATTGTATTGAAGATATCTTGTTGAAGAGTATGCCTAAGAGTATTAGTGTGGTTCATTGCTCTCAATTTAATTCCATTCTTAATAGTACTAGAGAAAGTTGTCGGAATAATAACCATTCGCATGATAATAAGGTATGTGGAATCATACTTGCGACTTAACCAAGTTATGAATGGAAGTCTAATATGCTTAATATTCATCCAATATATAAGATTTATTGAGGAAATAAAAAGATCACATCAATGACCGATGTTTAGGGTTATTCAACTTTATTTGAAATTGGTATGAATGTTTGAATGATAGTGTTCATATAATAACTAAAATTAATGTACAAGTAAATACGGTCAAAATCTAACTATAATAGAGACAAATTTTTTAAGTTAATGGAGCCTAACAGTGAAATTTTTGGGTAGGCCATGGAGGTACGTTACATGGCTTGTCCAGTAGTTGGGATGACTTTTTCAAATGCCATAATGTATAGTGAGTATCAAAAAATCCATTTAACCTCAAATTTGAGGGGTTAGGAGTGCCATATACAATTGGAAATATCTAGGCATCATCTTTCTAACCATATATCTTATGCTCCCATTTGAGCTCGGTATTTTGAGAAAGTAAACCTTCAAAGATACGGTATCTAAATGGGGTCTGATTCTAGTTTTTTTGGGTCGTATTGAAAAATATTTTATATCTCCTCATTCCTATGGAATTAGAGGGAGTGCCATATACCATTAGAAAAGTATCATAATATCCTATTTGACTATGTAATTTCCTCTTTCATTTGGACAACCTTTGACATCAATAACAACAATTTTCAACACTGATAACTTCTAATTTAAGAAAATGAAGAATATTCTATAATACATGTGTTGTGATGTCCATATGAGTGAGCTAGTAATAGTTCTAGTTTTATGGTGATTGGCTTCCAAATACCCATTAGATGAAATTTCCAATGTCAGTTGAACGATATTATCCTTATTCATGTTCCAATTTTCTTTCTTCCATTTGGTTTTTCCATTTGATGGGAAATATATTTGTTATAATTCTGGACCCTAGTACAAGCAACTTGTCTACCATAACACTAATACCAATATTACTTGTCATGATTTGGCCTTGCTTTCCTCCACCCGAAGTTACCAAACCTTCTATGCACTACAATATTCATATTATCTAAACCCTTATCGAACTCATGGATTCCATGCTGAAGAAAAGCAAAATCCTATGTCATATGTGCATTGTAACCTAAAGGTATAATCTAGTGGAGGAAACAAACACATTAATTTGAAAAAAGAAGAAAATAAGCATGAAAGGGAGAGATACTGGCCTCTAAAGGTTGGGTGAAGCAAATATGGTGATGTGAAGCATTCGATCTTAAAATGAAACATGGGCCTACAATGTAGGGCCTCAGAATAAAACAGTCATGTCTAGTGATTCTCAACAACATAAGGCCCACCAGGCTTGTTGCTATGCTACCTCTTGATGACATTGATCCCACTCCAAAATTGTACACCCCTTGGATTTAAGCTCATTTGTGAAGAATTCCTAATGATGGTGCTAAATTATTTTTCCTCCTCATTTTCACTCCACACATACTTGGCTACCACCCTTGAATGTTGACCAAGTGCTCAATATTTAGCTCAAAAATAATTTTTCTCAGAATGGCTCGAAACATAAACGAGCACGTCATTCTCGACAAAATTATCCCAACGCAACTCATTTCACTGAAATCCAAGTTCGTATGAGGAAGACATCATGTTGTGTCTGCTTTACGAAGCAGAATAAATTTAAAAGAAAATGCACAATCAGATGTTTGTACTACTAACATGGCACGTGAGTGCGCAAGGTCAACAGTGGTCAAAGGTCCAATTAGGCATTTACAAGCGTCATATTTTGGTTGGTTATCAAATGTGGTGACTTGGCATGATTTTTTTGGTTAATGGAGGACCAACGAGGAGGAGAAAAGTGGCAAGCTTGGAGGCCACCACATGTCCCTCCCCAAAGGTCGACTCAACATGCAGTGTAAAAATATTTTTTGGCAGAGTGGGGGGTTAAAACCAAGACTTGCACCAAACAAACATAACACATTTTCATTACACCACCGCATTACAACTTAACTATTATGTTTACCACACCTATTTAAAGTTTAATGTAATGTGATTTTAGGGTTTAGGTTTTAGGGTTTAGGGTTTAGGGTTTAGGGTTTAGGGTTTATGATTTAGGGTTGAGGGTATAGGATTTGTAACACTTCAGTAAATGCTTTTAATAAAATCTTAAATAAAAGTTACAAAACACTTTTTAAGATGTCATAAAATTCCTAGGTTTTAGTGTTTAGGGTATATTTTTTGCAATTTAGGGTTTAAGATTTATAATGCTTTATCAAACGATTTTAATAAAAATTTAAATAAAAGTTACAAAATAATTTTTAAAACATTATAGAATGCTTTGGGTTTAAAGTTTACAGTTTAGGATGGAGGGTTTAGGATTTAGGGTTTGGCATTTAAAATATTATAAAATGATTAGGGTTTAGTGTTTGTAACACTTCAGTAATGCTTCTAATAAGCACTTAGAAAAAGATTACAAAATGCTTGTTAAAATGTTATAGAATTCTTAGGATTTAGTGCGTAGGGTTTAAAATGTTATAAAATGATTAGGGTTTAGGGTCTATAGCAATTTAGTAAATTCTTTTAATAAAAACTTAAGTAAAAATTACAATACACTTTTCAAAATGTTATAAAATGCTTTAGTTTTAAGGTATACTATTTAGGTTAGGGCTTGTGGTTTATGGTTTATGGCTTAGGGTTTATAACTCTTTATTAAATTATTTTAATCAACACTTAATTAAAAGTTACAAAACACTTTTTAAAATGTTGTAAATTGCTTAGGGTTTAGGGTTTAGGAATTGGTGTTTAGGGTTTAGGGTTTATAACACTTCAGTAAATGGTTTTACTAAACACTTCAATAAAAGTTAAAAAATTCTTTTTAAAATGTTATAAAATTCTTATGTTTTAGGGTATAAGGTTTGGTGTTTAGGTTTTAGGGTTTAGGGTTTAGGATTTATTAAAATGTTAAGAAATTATTACTGTTTAGGATTGAGGGTTTGGGTTTAGCATTTAGGGTTCAGGGTCTAGGGATTATAACACTTTACTAAATGACTTTAACAAACACATAAATACAAAATAAAAATTTCTTTTTAAAATGTTATAAAATGCTTAGGGTTTATGGTTTACAGTTTTGGGTTTAAGGTTTAAGGTTGGCAGTTTAGGGTTTGGGGTTTAGGGTTTAGGGTTTAGGGTTTGGGGTTTACTTTTTAGATTTTAGGGTTTACGATTTATAACAACTTAGTAAATGCTTTTAATAAACAATTAGATGAAAGTTCTAAAATGATTTTTAAAGCATTATAAAATGCTTACAAAATGCTTTTTAAAATGTTATGAAATTCTTAGGGTTTCAGATTTAGGGTTTGGAGTTAGCGTTTAACGTTTAGGGCTTATAAAACTTTAGTAAACTATTTTAATAAACACTCAAATAAAAGATAAAAATTACTTTTTAAAATCTTATAAAATTCTTAGTGTTTACTGTTTACGATTTGGGGTTTAGGGTTTAAGGTTGGGGTTTACAGTTTAGGGTTTGCGGTTAAGGTTTTGGGGTTTAGGGTTTAAGGTTTAGCTTTTATAACACTTTACTAAATGATTTTAATAAACACTTAATAAAAAGTAAAAAACACTTCTTAAAATGTTATAAAATGCATAGGAATTAGGGTTTAGGGTTTAGGGTATAGTGTTTAAGGTTAACGGTTTAATGTTTATAAGATTTAGGTAAATGATTTTAATAAACACTTAGATAAAAGTGACGAAACACTTTCTAAAATGTTATAAAATGATTAGGGTTTAGAATTCAGGGATTAGTGTTTAGCAGTTTAAGTTTAGGGTTTAGAATTCAGGGATTAGGGTTTAGTAGTTTAAGTTTAGGGTTTAGGGTTTACGGTGTAGGGTTTGAGGTTTTTGGTTTAGGGTTTAGGGTTTAAGGTTTAGGTTTTAGGGTTTAGGGGTTAGGGTTTATAAAACTTTAGTAAATTCTTTAGGGTTTAGTGTTTAGGGGTTAATGTTTAGTGTTTAGGGTTTAGGGACACTTTAGTAAATGATTTTAATAAGCAATTTAAAAAAAGGTTACAAAATGCTTGCTAAAATGTTATAAAATTCTTAGGATATAAGCTTTAGGGTTTATAACACTTTAGTAAATTCTTTTAATAAACAATTTAAAAAAAGTTATAAAACGTTCATTTAAATGTTAGAACATGCTTAGGGTTTAGGGTTAAAAATGTTATAAAATTCTTAGGGTTTAGGGTTTTAAAAAGTTACAAAACTCTTGATAAAATGTAACAAAATTCCTAGGTTTTAGGGTTTATAACAATTTAGTAAGTGCTTTTAATAAACACTTAAAAAAGGTTACAAAACACTTGTTAAAATGTTATAAAATACTTAGGGTTTAGGGTTTCATGTTTGGGTTTTAAATTGTTAGAAAATGATTAGGGTTTAGGGTTTGGAGTGTGGGTTTTAGGGTTTAGGTTTTCAGGTTTAGGGTTTAGGGTTTATAATACTTTATTAAATGGTTTTAATAAACAATTAAATTAAAGTCACAAAACACTTTTAAAATGGTCCTAAAATCCTTAGAGGTTTAGCGTTTAGGGTTTAGGGTTTACTGTTTATAAGACCTTAGTAAATGCTTTTAGGTTCTAGGCTTTAGGCTTTAAGCATTAGGATATAGGCTTTGGGGTTTCGGGTCTAGGATTTAGGGTTTATAGCACTTTAGAAAATTCTTTTAGTAAACACTTAAATAAAAATTCCATATCACTTTTTAAAATGTTATAAAATTCTTAGTCTTTAGGGTTTAGAGTTGAGGGTTTGGGGTTTAGGATTTGGGATTTAGGGTTTACGGTTTACGGTTTATAACACTTTAGTAAATGGTTTTAATAAACACTTGAATAAAATTTTCAAAACACTTTATAAAATGTTAGGGTTTGGGGGTTTAGGGTTTGATTAGGCTTTAGTTTTTGGGGTTTATAAAACTTTAGTAAATGCTTTTAATAAACACTTAAGTAAAATTTAAAAACACTTTTTAAAATGTTATGAAATGCTTAGTGTTTAGGTTTGGGGTTTATAACACTTTTAGTAAGTGCTTTTAGAAAACACTTAAAAAGTGTTACAAAAATCTTTTTAAAATGTTATAAAATGCTTAGGGTTTAGGGTTTAGGATGTAGGGTTTGGGTTTAAGGTTTAGGGTTTATAACGTTTTGGTAAATTATTTTAATAAACACTTAAACAAAAGTTACAAAATCATTTTTAAGAGGTTATAAAATGCTTAGGGTTTAGGATTTAGGCTTTAAAATGTTAAAAAGTGCTTAGGGTTTAGGGTTTAGGGTTTATAACACTTTAGTATATTCTTGTAAGAAACACTTAAAAAATGTAACAAAATGCTTGTTAAAATGTTATAAAATAATTGGGGATTAGAGTTTAGGTATTAGGGTTTAGTGTTTAGGGTTTAAATTGTTATAAATTGCTTAGGTTTTAGGGTTTATAAAATCTTAGTAATTTCTTTTAATAAACACCTAAAAAAATTTACAAAAAGCTTGTTAAAATGTTATTAAATTCTTAGGGTTTATGGTATAGGGTTTAAAATGCTATAAAATGCTTAGCGTTTAGGGTTTATAACACTTCCATAAATGATTTTTATAAACGCTTAAAAAGAGTTAGAAAAGGATTTTTAAATGTTATAAAATTTTTAGGGTTTAGTGTTTAGGGTTTAGGGTTTAAATTGTTATTAAACCCTTACGGTTTAGGATTTATAACACTTTAGTAAATTATTTTAATATACACTTAAAAAAAATATAAAACACTTGTTCAACTGTATAAAATGTTTAGGGTTTATGGTTTAGGGACATTTTAGTAAATGCTTTTAATAATAAAAAAATCAAAAGTTACAAAATGCTTGTTGAAATGTTGTAAAATTCTTAGGATTTGGGGTTTAGGATTTAGGGTTTATGACACTTTAGTAAATGCTTAGGGTTTAGGGTTAAAAACATTATAAAATTCTTATTGTTTAGGGTTTAGGGTTTTAAAAAGTTAAAAAATGCTTGATAAAATGTAATAAAATGCCTATTTTATGGTTTATAACACTTTCGTAAATTCTTTTAATAAACACATAAAAATTAGGTTACAAAATGCTTATTAAAATGTCATAAAAGTTAGGTTTTAGGGTTTAAGATTTGAGTTTTAAAATGTTATAAAATTCTTAGGGTTTAGAGTTTGGGGTGTAGGGTTTAGGGTTTATAATGCCTTAATAAATTATTTTAATAAACACTTACATAAAATTTACAAAATTGTTTTAAAAATGTTATAAAATGCTTAGGGTTTATGATTTATGGTTAATGGTTTAATGTTTAGGGTTTATGGCACTTCAATAAATCCTTTTAATAAACACTTAAATAAAAGTTACAAAATACATTTTAAGAGTTATAAAATCCTCAGGGTTTACAGTTTCATGTTTAGGGTTTAGGGTTTAGTGTTTATAACACTTTATTAAATGCGTTTAATAAACACTTAAGTCAAAATTACAAAACAATTTATAAAATATTATAAATCACTTATGGTTTAGGGTTTAGAAGACCTTAGTAAATGATTTTAGGGTTTATGATTTAGGCTTTAAAAAGTAGGCTATAGGGTTTAGGGTTTTAAGTTTAGGGTTTAGGGTTTATAATAATTTAGTAAATTACTTTAATAAACACGTAAATAAAAGTTATTGAACACTTTTTAAAATGTTATAAAATTCTTAGTGTTTTAGATTTAGAGTTTAGGGTTTGGGTTTAGGGATTTGGGATTTAGGGTTTAGGGTTTAGGGTTTAGAGTTTAGGTTTTATGGTTTATAACACTTTTTAAAATGATTTCACTAAAAACTTCAATAAAAGTTACAAAATAATTTTTAAAATGTTATTAAATTCTTAGTGTTTAGGGTTTAGGGTTTCAGGTTTAGAATTTAAGGTTTATAACACTTTAGCAAATTATTATAATAAACACCTAAATAAAAGTTACAAAACACTTTTTAAAATGTTATAAAATTCATAGGGTTTGGTGTTTAGGGTTTGGATTTTAGATTTTATGGTTTACAATTTAGGATTTATAACACTTTAGTAAATGATTTTAATAAACAATTAATAAAAGTTGCAAAATGCTTTTTAAAATGTTATAAAATGCTAAGGGTTTATGGTTTGACATTTAGGTTTTAGATTTTAGCATTTAGGATTTAGGGTTTATAACACTTTAATAATTGCTTTCAATAAACACTTAAATAATTTTTACATAACACTTTTTCAAATGTTATAAAATACTTAGGGTTTAGGGTTTAGGGTTTATGATGCAGGAGCATCCAACTCAGGGAAGGACATGGTGGGAGTTTGTCTTGTTCAAAAAAAATTGAGTTTCATTAGTTTTTTTATTTTCTATGAATGGTTGTCTCAGACAATGACAATGGTTTCTTAAGTAATTCTTTTTTTTCCTCTTAGTATTATTTAGAATTTCTTTTAATTTACAAAGCAAGAAAAGACAATTATTCAGGAATAGTTTTAACGTAACCATTGGCAGTTCTGATAGGTGCCTAATATTCTCTACGAAACAAAGGAAGAAACAGTGGATGTAATCTTTTTTTCCCATCATAGAAGAAATACAGAGAAAACATAGAAATATTTTCTGAATACAAGAACGTTTGAAACCATTCATACTATGGTCCTAAACTTCCTATTTTATACTGTAGAAACTACTTCCTTTTTTCCCATCAACAAAGCTAAAAATACACAGGTGAACAACAAGCATAAAGGTGAGGAGAGCTATCAGACAAACCACAGTGCCAACAGAGCGAAGATACAAGTGGGCCAAGCAAGCTATTATTACAAAGACAAGCTTTAGGTACCGAAATCAAACACGTTCCAAATTTCCATTGTAGAATGTAAACAAATGAATTTCCAATAAAAATACCATCATAAATATATATATATATATATTTGTTAAGAAGTTGAAACATTACAACTCGAACAGGACAATCATTTGGTAGAGGAAGGACAGCCAATAACAGTCAAGAGGGAAACAATTCAAAAACCTCAGGCATAGTGGAAAAGGAGGGCAACACGAGAGGAGGAAGGCCATACCCGAGAGGAATAGTAAATGGCAGAGGTAAAAGAGCTGCCTACTAGTGCTACAAGTGCCACAAGTTGGGGAACAGATCCTTTCAGTGTCCTGAAGGAGAACAGGCTGGTCAAAGAGGAGCATATGTTGCTTAGACAAAAGAAGAAGAGGCACTGCCTCAGGATATAGAAAAATACACCGGAGATAGGAGAGACCTTAGTCTTGAATAAGGTATTGCTGAAATGAACAAAAGAAACAACTGAACAAACCCATAGAAAGGCATTATTCCAGATTGTATGCAAGTCACATGGAAAATGCTACAAACTGATTATAGATAGTGGAAGCAGTGATAATTTGGTTGTAACATAGATGGTGGACAAATTGGGTTTTAAACGACTGAAGCATCCAACTCCATATAAATTTTCATGGTTATAGAAGGGTCACCAACTGCTAGTTGATGAGCAGTGTGTGGTGGAATTCCATATTGGCAAATATAGGGACAAAGTTATTTGTGTCATCATGCCTATGGATGTGTGTCATATTCTACTAGGTAGATTGTGGTAGTATGACCAAAAGGTTGTTCATGATGGGAACCAGGACTTGCACCAAACAAACACAACACATTTTCATTACACCACCGCATTACAACTTAATTATTATTTACCACACCTATTTAAAGTTTAATGTAATATGATTTTGGGGTTAGGAGGGCCAACCTGTAGGTGGGTCCTCCCATCTGAATGCTCCATTGGCAGTTACAGTTATATGTATTCCATTGTTACCATAAACATAACCGTTAGTGTTATTCCATTCCATGTGTTTACCTCCACCAACGCCGCCAGAGTTAACTGTTAGTAAAACTGCAGTTTGTGCTAATCACATTTAGTGGTTAATTAAGCACATTTAACATTAATTAACTGTAGTTTAACTTGGCAGAAATTCTGGTGGACCTCCAAAATTGGCGATAACTCTAGTCTTAGTGGATTTGTGTGGAGTTCCTCTAGTTTTATAGGTGTTTTCCTACGTAAAACTATTTTGACCACACCTGAAGCAAAATTCAACCAAATTGAGCTCAGCAAAAGGTGTTCCTAGCTAATTTGAGCATTCTGAACACATTGAAGTAGGTATAAGGAGCAGTAGATATTGGTCAAAAACATTTTTTTCCATATTGAGCTAATACAGAGTCCTAATCCATGGAAGATAGACCAAGGAGATGTAGCCTAGGAGGGGTGGACTCATTCATCAAAACATTATGTTAAGTGTCCATGTTGATGGTTTTTTGTACTTTTTTGTTGTTCAACACTTGTTTTTGATGTTATTTTACTCTTATATTTCACGTAAAACTTGATAAAATTTACCTGTTTACAATCATAAACACCATAAGAGAACGATGAACATGAAGCAATTAACAAGCATTTGTTTATAAATCTGAAGTTGAAATTAGTATAGCAAAACTAACATTCAACAATAGATCAAGTAGCTCAACATGTTGAGTTCAGAGAGTGGGAGAATGTCAAAAACTATCAACTTCCTATTTGAAAATATAATCATTGAAATCATAGTGAAATAAGTGGAATATTAAAAAATCATGAGAAATTAGTCAGTTACGATTACCTCCCATGGAAATGGTCATATATGGATGACTTACTTAGCATAGTTGAACCCCAAAAATTGATATCTAATATAACGCACTGCGAAAACCACAAACCCCTCAATACTTGAGTACTTCAATACTCTGAATTAATATTTTTCAAAGACTTTTGACTCATGTAGAATGTCTTTATAGGATGAAAAAACAATATCTGGATAGGTTGATAGAAAATTTATGAAATAAAAAAGTTGAAACACTACCCACAATATAATTTCCAAACTGCAACAAATTTTGTATCCATGGTATTATACCTTCTCTATAAATAAATTAATCTTGGGATTACATTTTTATAGAGAATGGTTAGTAACATCACTTGGATAATATTTTTACATTGAAGTCAATCCACTAGACTTTGCATGGACTAATCATTTACCTATGTCCATAAGTAGAGATATCATAAGTTGGGTAACTCGCAATTGTTGTAATAGCCAAAGTATATACTTTTCTAAAAGACACCATAGATGCTCGGCATACCATAATCAAATTAGAAACATGAACATGTTGAGAGGTATGTTATTTGTTGAACTTAATTAAAAAGAAAAATATGTATCATTTAAAATACAAAATAAAATTTACATGAATTTTACAGTATGTAATTGTGGTTTTCCAAAAGGAAAATCACACATGTATTCCATGTGAAAATTGATATCAGTTGGTTCCAAAAATAAGTTCAAAATTTCCCTTGATAACAGTAGCAACTTTTTCCCAATGGGGGTGCAGATGCATTGGTACAAATGGTGTGCGATCGACCATCCATACCTCCCTCCCCTCTACGCACATATGAATGTTGTGATGATGACAAGACTTCATACTTACTCCTCTAGCATGACATTCCTCCTCAAGCACTCTAACGATAAATGTGAACCTTGGTACATGATTTGGCTGAATTCGATTGTTTGGGCAATGAGCTTGGGTGGTAAGGAAATTAATAGTTGCCGGGTCTATGTTTATGGTGCTTCACTGGGGCTCTTGCCTTGAGTGAGGAAGGAAGATGTAACTTGTAGTAGCTTGAAGTGGTTTCACATCAGTTTCGTGGTCTGCCCTTGCGACCCTAGTATGAAGACAATTTTCGTTTGGTTATGAAACCTTGCTTCTAGTGGAAATGAAGCCTTTTCATCACTCCGCCAGCTCCTGTCTCCTCTCCCGCCCGAGCAGACCACCACAAGTCTTTACATGTGCATGGTTTTTTATTAGTCATTTAGTAATTTATGCTTTGAGGTCGGGTCTCGCCTTTGGCCCAAAAGACCTAAACCCTGAAATCTGAGCATTTTACAACATTTTAAAAAGCATTTTGTAGCTTTTATTTAAGTGTTTATTAAAAGAATTTAATAAATTTTCATAAACCTTAAACCCTAAACCCTAAACCTCCAAAACCTAAACCCTAAACCCTAAGAAGTTTGTAAGTCAGGTTTCTTTTGAGATTCTAACAATGTCAATTTTAACCCATGAATGAGTCCACCCATGAAGGATTATTCCATTGATTGTGTTGAAGAGATCTTGTTGAAGAGTATGCCTAAGAGTATTAGTGTGGTTCATTGCTCTCAATTTAATTCCATTCTTAAGAGTAGTAGAGAAAGTTGTCGGAATAATAACCATTCGCATGATAATAAGGTATGTGGAATCATACTTGCGACTTAACCAAGTTATGAATGGAAGTCTAATATGCTTAATATTCATCCAATATATAAGATTTATTGAGTAAATAAAAACATCACATCAATGACCGATGTTTGGGGTTATTCAACTTTATTTGAAATTGGTATGAATGTTTGAATGATAGTGTTCATATAATAACTAAAATTAATGTACAAGTAAATACGGTCAAAATCTAGCTATAATAGAGACAAGTTTTTTAAGTTAATGGAGCCTAACAGTGAACGTTTTGGGTAGGCCATGGAGGTACGTTACATGGCTTGTCCAGTAGTTGGGATGACTTTTTCAAATGCCATAATGTATAGTGAGTATCAAAAAATCCATTTAACCTCAAATTTGAGGGGTTAGGAGTGCCATATACAATTGGAAATATCTTGGCATCATCTTTCTAACCATATACCTTATGCTCCCATTTGAGCTCGGTATTTTGAGAAAGTAAACCTTCAAAGATACGGTATCTAAATGGGGTCTGATTCTAGTTTTTTTGGGTCATATTGAAAAATATTTTATATCTCCTCATTCCTATGGAATTAGAGGGAGTGCCATATACCATTAGAAAAGCATCATAATATCCTATTTGACTATGTAATTTCCTCTTTCATTTGGACAACCTTTGACATCAATAACAACAATTTTCAACACTGATAACTTCTAAGTTAAGAAAATGAAGAATATTCTATAATACATGTGTTGCGATGTCCATATGAGTGAGCTAGTAATAGGTCTAGTTTTATGGTGATTGGACTGCAAATACCCATTAGATGAAATTTCAAATGTCAGTTGAACGATATTATCCTTATTCATGTTCCAATTTTCTTTCTTCCATTTGGTTTTTCCATTTGATGGGAAATATATTTGTTATAATTCTGGACCCTAGTACAAGCAACTTGTCTACCATAACACTAATACCAATATTACTTGTTATGATTTGGCCTTGCTTTCCTCCACCCGAAGTTACCAAACCTTCAATGCACTACAATATTCATATTATCTAAACCCTTATTGAACTCATGCATTCCATGCTGAAGAAAAGCAAAATCCTATGTCATATGTGCATTGTAACCTAAAGGTATAATCTAGTGGAGGAAAAAAACATATTAATTTGAAAAAAAGAAGAAAATAAGCATGAAAGGGAGAGATACTGACCTCTAAAGGTTGGGTGAAGCAAATATGGTGATGTGAAGCATTCGATCTTAAAATGAAACATGGGCCTACAATGTAGGGCCTCAGAATAAAACAGTCATGTCTAGTGATTCTCAACAACATAAGGCGCACCAGGCTTATTGCTATGCTACCTCTTGATGACATTGATCCCACTCCAAAATTGTACACCCCTTGGATTTAAGCTCATTTGTGAAGAATTCCTAATGATGGTGCTAAATTATTTTTCCTCCTCATTTTCACTCCACACATACTTGGCTACCACCCTTGAATGTTGACCAAGTGCTCAATATTTAGCTCAAAAATAAATTTTCTTAGAATGGCTTGAAACATAAACGAGCACGTCATTCTCGACAAAATTATCCCAACGCAACTCATTTCACTGAAATCCAAGTTCGTATGAGGAAGACATCATGTTGTGTCTGCTTTACGAAGCAGAATAAATTTAAAAGAAAATGCACAATCAGATGTTCGTACTACTAACATGGGAGGTGAGTGCGCAAGGTCAATAGTGGTCAAAGGTCCAATTAGGCATTTACAAGCGTCATATTTTTGTTGGTTATCAAATGTGGTGACTTGGCATGATTTTTTTGGTTAATTGAGGACCAACGAGGAGGGGAAAAGTGGCAAGCTTAGAGGCCACCACATGTCCCTCCCCAAAGGTCGACTCAACATGCAGTGTAAAAATATTTTTTGGTAGACTGGGGGGTTAAAACCAAGACTTGCACCAAACAAACATAACACATTTTCATTACACCACCGCATTAAACTTAACTATTATGTTTACCACACCTATTTAAAGTTTAACGTAATGTGATTTTAGGGTTTAGGGTTCAGGGTTTAGGGTTTATGATTTAGGGTTGAGGGTATAGGATTTGTAACACTTTAGTAAATTCTTTTAATAAAATCTTAAATAAAAGTTACAAAACACTTTTTAAGATGTCATAAAATTCCTAGGTTTTAGTGTTTAGGGTATATTTTTTGCAATTTAGGGTTTAAGATTTATAATGCTTTATCAAATGATTTAAAAAAAAATTTAAATAAAAGTTACAAAACAATTTTTAAAATGTTATAGAATGCTTTGGGTTTAAAGTTTACAGTTTAGGATGGAGGGTTTAGGATTTAGGGTTTGGCATTTAAAATATTATAAAATGATTAGGGTTTAGTGTTTGGTGTTTGTAACACTTCAGTAATGCTTCTAATAAGCACTTAGAAAAAGATTACAAAATGCTTGTTAAAATGTTATAGAATTCTTAGGATTTAGTGCGTAGGGTTTAAAATGTTATAAAATGATTAGGGTTTAGGGTCTATAGCAATTTAGTAAATTCTTTTAATAAAATGCTTTAGTTTTAAGGTATACTATTTAGGTTAGGGCTTGTGGTTTGTGGTTTATGGCTTAAGGTTTATAACTCTATTAAATTATTTTAATCAACACTTAATTAAAAGTTACAAAACACTTTTTAAAATGTTATAAATTGCTTAGGGTTTAGGGTTTAGGAATTGGTGTTTAGGGTTTAGGGTTTATAACACTTTAGTAAATGGTTTTACTAAAAACTTAAATAAAAGTTAAAAAATTATTTTTAAAATGTTATAAAATTCTTATGTTTTAGTGTATAAGGTTTGGTGTTTAGGTTTTAGGGTTTAGGGTTTAGGATTTATTAAAATGTTAAGAAATTATTACTGTTTAGGATTGAGGGTTTGGATTTAGCATTTAGGGTTCAGGGTCTAGGGATTATAACACTTTACTAAAGGACTTTAACAAACACATAAATACAAAATAAAAATTGCTTTTTAAAATGTTATAAAATGCTTAGGGTTTATGGTTTACAGTTTTGGGTTTAAGGTTTAAGGTTGGCAGTTTAGGGTTTGGGGTTTAGGGTTTAGGGTTTAGGGTTTGGGGTTTACTTTTTAGATTTTAGGGTTTACGGTTTATAACAACTTAGTAAATGCTTTTAATAAACAATTAGATGAAAGTTCTAAAATGATTTTTAAAGCATTATAAAATGCTTACAAAATGCTTTTTAAAATGTTATGAAATTCTTAGGGTTTCAGATTTAGGGTTTCGAGTTAGCGTTTAATGTTTAGGGCTTATAAAACTTTAGTAAATTATTTTAATAAACACTCAAATAAAAGATAAAAATTACTTTTTAAAATCTTATAAAATTCTTAGTGTTTATTGTTTACGGTTTGGGGTTTAGGGTTTAAGGTTGGGGTTTACAGTTTAGGGTTTGTGGTTAAGGTTTTGGGGTTTAGGGTTTAAGGTTTAGCTTTTATAACACTTTACTAAATGATTTTAATAAACACTTAATAAAAAGTAAAAAACACTTCTTAAAATGTTATAAAATGCATAGGAATTAGGGTTTAGGGTTTAGGGTTTAGTGTTTAAGGTTAACGGTTTAATGTTTATAAGATTTAGGTAAATGATTTTAATAAACACTTAGATAAAAGTGACGAAACACTTTCTAAAATGTTATAAAATTATTAGGGTTTAGAATTCAGGGATTAGGGTTTAGCAGTTTAAGTTTAGGGTTTAGAATTCAGGGATTAGGGTTTAGCAGTTTAAGTTTAGGGTTTAGGGTTTAGAGTGTAGGGTTTGAGGTTTTCGGTTTAGGGTTTAGGGTTTAAGGTTTAGGTTTTAGGGTTTAGGGGTTAGGGTTTATAACACTTTAGTAAATTCTTTAGCGTTTAGTGTTTAGGGGTAGTGATCCTTGATGGCAAAGGATTTGAATTTCACTGCAACCGGCTACAAAACTGCCTACATCTACATTAAAGTAGTTGTATGAAGTGACCAAACAGCGCAGATAAAATAGAGATATCAAATCCCTAGATATCTAGAGAATTTGGAGATGCGGGGAATCGAACCCCGTGCCCCTACCATGCGCATATGAGCTACATCTACACCAATCTTGCTCTTATCAGAGGTGGCAAATGGATAATAATAGTCCATCAGATCAGGTAGTTCGTTGGTTTGGGTCCGGCGAGATAATTCATGTGAACTACCATGGCCATGGTCTGAAACAAGAGATAATTACAATCGCGAGCCATTCTCTGCAACGCGAGATAATTCGCTCACCATTATCAGAAACGTTGTATGATACGTGCGCTATTCATAGCGTACACGAGTCACTTTTGCAAGGTATGTAGAATGTCTGTATCAGATATCTATTGGGCAAACCATTCCCGACACCGTCTACGCGAGTTCATTTCGGGCTACTCATGGCCGGTTATGTGAGGTATTTCCGGGCGAGGAGGCACGATAGGCTGGGTATGTGACTTATCATTCCGGTTACTACGGGGATATTGCGACCTATCATTCTGGTTATCTCCGGCGTGATAACACGACACCGTCTACGCGAGTTCATTTTGGGCTACTCATGGCCGGTTATGTGAGGTATTTCCGGGTGAGCATGCACAACAGGCCGGATATGGAACTTATCATTCCGGTTATTGCCAGATAATGTGACTTATCATTCCAGTTATCTCCGACGTATCATTCCGGTTATCTCCGGCAAGATAACGCGCGTATACGGCAAGATAAGTCGCGTATCCATTGGCGATAAGTCGCTTTTTAGGTATATAATTCACATATTGGCCATAACTAACCCGCATTGCAGAGAAAGACCTAGCATATCTGGCGAAAAATGCTCGGATAGGCATAAATGAACTCGCGTATTCAAGGAGATGCCTACCGAAAATAGTTCACGTTAGCCAAAAATTGCGTAACGGCGGAGGCATTTGGCATATTTGGTAGCGTATCCTGCGAATAACCGAGGTATCACTAGCACATTGATACGGACTAACTCACCTATATTTCCTGTCCATATGACATAAGAGAAGTTATTAACAAACCCTATAGGAAACACTGATAAGCAAAAATATAGGTATATTATGATAATGAACATAACCCGACACAAAATGGCTATGGTAATTCTATTCGCATATGCATTACGGAAACACAGGAGGATTAAGTTACTGAATATTACCCGAACACCTATTACCCAAACACAACGCGGCTAAAAGATTCGCAAAAAGCGGTAATTGTGAGAATTTGCCTGGTCTTCCTGCAGCAAACGGGAAAAAAACAAGAAAATACAAATTACTCTCAGTAGTCATGGTCACTAGACTCAAATATAATATGTATGGTCTGAAATACATGTCAATGGCACTTTTGTTGAAAATGTAATTTCAATTGCACTCCAGCGATAAGTGATCCGAGCGACTTCAGCGATGAACACTTCGGCGGTGAGCAGTTCGGCGAAATGGCAGCCGGTGTAATAAAGTTTTTTTTGTTTGTGATATGTGATCACCGATATCATATCGGCGTATCGCTATCAGCATTTTAAGTGGAGCGTAACTTTTTTCAAATGTGCAATCACCGATGGGCCGCACCCGACGAAGGTATTAATTTCCTTTGATAGATTATCGGGTCCACAGTATTTCGCAATCGGGGAAACCATGCGTGCACACTTTTGCATATATGTGTGCCATGCGATAAAGCTCGAACCCGATGAGTTTCTAAAGTCAATTTGAATACTGATTGAAGTACAAGCCTGCTGCAAATAAATTTGACGTGAAGTAAAAATCTCTTTACCGCTGTTTATGTCAGTAAATCAGTAAATGCAAATTTATTGTGGGTTGGTAAGTTTTTGATGAAGTTTTTAATTTTTATCAGCGGGAGTATGGGCACAAGTAAAAGCCAATAAGATCATTAAATTTTATTGTTTTTTATTTTACAGGAGTATGGCATGTAAAACCATATATATATTCCTGAGTTTGTTTTTTGTTAAGTTAGATAAGACTGAGAAGCGCAGCAGTGCAAGTATATGAGATGTGTAGAATGCAGCAGCGCGTATGAAAAAATCCCCAACAGTGGTATCAGAGCAGGCTTAGGCTCTTTGAAGGTGACAAAGAAGCTTAAGGGAGGAGTCTTTTATTGCAGCAGTAGATCTTCTCCAGTAGAGTGAAGGCTCAGTCAAGAAAATACTCAGGTATTTCACAAAGTTTTTTTTATGTGTTGCTGAAGAAGCAGTCAGTTGTTTTAAAATACACAGTCAAGAAATTGAAGCATAACTAAGGATGCAAGGAATGGCCAACACAAGCACTGGTATGGGTATGTTTAACACACAGCTCCCACAGTTTAATGGGAAAAACTATGACTATTGGGCAATAACCATGACAGCCCTGTTTGCCTCTCAAGATTTATGGGAAATAGTTGAAGATGGTTTTGAAGAACCAGCAGATGAAAATGAGTTTAATAGATTAACTCCAGCATAGAAGGATCTGCTGAAGAGCAATAGGAAGAAGGATTCAAAAGCCCGTGTGTTGTTGTATCTAGCAGTAGACCAGAGTGTGTTTCCAAGGTTAGCAGCAGCTAAGACATCCAATGAAGCATGGCAAAGCCTCAAGACAGCCTATCAAGGCATGGAGAAAGTGAAGACAACAAAACTACAGTTGCTGAGGAGAGATTTTGAGAATCTGTGCATGAAGGAGTCAGACAACATTGACTCATTCTTCACACATGTAATTGGTCTAATCACAAAGATGAGGACTCATGGAGAAACCATTGAAGAAAGGAGGATTGTGGAGAAAATATTGAGGGTCTTACCCTCAAAGTTTGATGCTATTGTCACCACCATAGAAGAGACAAAGGATCTCTCAAACTTTTCAATTGATGAACTTCATGCATCACTGATAACTCATGAGAAGAGGTTGAGTAGAAATGAAAACTCATATCTATGGCAAGCCTTCAAGACCCAGATGTCCTTTGGAAGAGGAAGAGGTCAAGGGAAAGGAAACAAAAGAGGAAGAGGCAGAAGCCAGAATAGAGGTGGAAGGAACAGTCCAGCAAATGCTCAAGGAAGATGCAGCAATTCAGATCAGAACCAAGGCCAAGGCAGCAACCAACAAAGAGGACAACATCATGCTCAAGGACAAAGGTATGAAAAATCCAATGTCCAATGTTATTATTGTAAAAAATATTGGCATTATTCCAATGAATGTAAGAAGAAACAGCATGATATGAATAATAGTTCTAGTGCAAATATCACTAGAGAATATACAAGCCCAAATAATGTTTTATTAGCTTGTAACATGGCTGAGACAAACAAAGAAGATATATGGTTTCTAGATTCCGGTTGCAGCAACCATATGACAGGAAACTTAGCTTTGTTTTCTGCTTTAGATCAAAGTGTGAAGTCACAAGTCACACTTGGGACTGATAGTAAAATCTCTGTTATGGGAAAAAGAGAAGTCAAAATATTTACAAAGAAGGGTGAAAAGAAAACCATAGCAGATGTCTACTATGTCCCTGGAATGAGATGTAACCTCTTGAGTATTGGAAAGCTTTTCCATAAGGGGTACAATGTTCTCTTTAAGAATGATGTATGCACCATCATGGATATAGCACCCAGTAAAAGATGCATTGCTGAAGTAAAAATGATGAGGAACAGGATGTTCCCTCTCAGAATAAGGGCAGACTTGAAAAACAAAGAAGTAATTGCAGCAGTTACCCAAGAGGCTTTCCAAAGTATGCCTAAGGATGAAAATTGGTTGTGGCACTTGAGATTTGGACATCTCAACTTTGGAGGTCTTAATTTGTTGAGCAGAAAAGGAATGGTAAGAGGATTACCATTGATAGAGAAACCTGATAGCCTTTGTGAAGGTTGCATATTGGGGAAACAACACAGAGAAAGTTTTCCATCAGGGAAAAGCATAAGGGCAAAAGCACCCTTAGAGATTGTCCACTCAGATGTATGTGGACCGATGCAAACCCCATCACTAGCAGGCAACCAATATTT
>APFE030908568.1:0-45179 GCA_000404065.3 Pinus taeda | reverse complement strand
TGAACCTGCTCTGTCACCATCAAAGAGCCTGGACTAGCTCTGATACCACTGTTGGGTATTTTTGAAATGGAAAAATACCAAAACCAACCAAACAAACAAACAGGCTATGTTTCATTTCTTTCAGGACCTTTTGCATAGGGAAGCTTAAAATATTATTTTGGAGAACAGAGTATTACACACTCATAAAACTTTGTATTCATTAAAATAAAATACCTGATACAAGATTCATCCTCTTTCACTCAGAGGGATTCACCAATAGAAATTCACCAACAAAAACAAATTACTCTGTCTCCTCTTCAGATTTTACACTATTGTGTGTAAAAATCTCATTTACCTTTACTGCTGTAAAAACAAACTTTTACATTTAACATTGTAAAAATAAAAATCAACACATTGATGTGTGGAAATTAGGCATTCACCAAAAACTTACATTACCCTTTTCACCCCTCTGTGAAACAATTCATGGTTTTCAATGATACATGCTTCCCCTGGTTTTCTTCATTCACCTCTTCACTTCATCGCTCCTGCACTGCTGTGCATTTCCATTTCACAATTACACTCTCTTGTACACTGCTGTGTATATTATCATACGCCCTGCTGCGTTTTTCCCTTCTCTCTTTATTTCTCTATTACATTGTCAACACAAGACCATTACATATATGTATGATAACAAAAAAAAACTTACATCATCTTCACCTGCCATGCTGCCGTGAAAGAAAACAATAAAAATTAAATGATCTTACTGGCTTTTTCGTGTGCCCATACTCCCGCTCAGGCAAAATTAAAAACTTCATCAAAAACTTACCAACCCATAGTAAATTGCATTTACTGTTTTACTGGGATAAACGGCGGTAGGAAAGCTTTCACTTCACGTCAAAATCATTTTCCAGGTCTTTACATCAACATCATACAATATGCTTTTGGAACTCTATCGAGTCGGGACTTCATCGCATGACACAACTATGTGCACCCATGGTTTCCCCCAATTCCGAAATCCCGATCACACATGGCCCGATACCTCCGATATATATATTATAATATATGCTTGAAATTCATATATAAAAAAAAATAAAACAACCCACTGGCGGACCCGAAATAATATTAAGCAAAATGTTGAATACCAATCGGGTCCAGGATATCAGGTCACAACTTATCGCATGGAAAAAGGCTGTCCGCTTGGTTTTCCCGACAGCGAAAATACTATGGACCCAATAATTTATCAAAAGGGATTAATTCCATCATCGGGTCCGGCCCATCGGCAATAACAAAACTTTAGCTGCCATTTCGCCGATGCGATATCAGCAATCTCTTATTGCTGGAGTGTTCATCGCTGCTGCACTCCTTTGCCGATGCGCAGTTGGAATTAATTTTTCAACAACATTGATGTTCACTCGGTTCAATTACAAATAGAAACATTCAATGCCTGAATAGCTTAATCTCCTTCCCTAGCTAAGCTAACCTAGTTAAAACTGGCTGGAACATGGGCTGTAGGACATTGCACTTAAGTACTTCATTGGATGAATTTCTAAAAGCCCATAAATCATACTCACAACATTATGGACATAGCTTTCCATCTAATCCTGAAAACAATGAGGCTTACAGGTGACTGTGATATCACCATTTATTATTTTGTTTCCAGCAAATAATGAGATCATTGAGATCATTCTGCCATGAAACCATTTAATCAAAAAAATAAATCCAGATGTAATTTCACCATAAAGACCTCTTTGTTAAATTCTTAGATACAATATGAGGAAAATATTGAGGCCTTGTAACTTGGTTAGTCTGGACATGGAATTTTTGTGGTAAATGTTCATACATTTAATAATAGGTTCTAGTCTTCACATAGATACTTGTCAATTTTTTAGGTGACTCTTACCATATAGACTTTGTCACTTAATTTTCTTTCATTAAATCATCAATCCAAGTCTTGGCAAATGCTCTTTTTGTGAAATTTCATGCACTTAAGCCATCCTTTAGAGTATTGTGAGAGCTTTCCTTTGGTGAAATTTATTCGTTATATGCCATTGTTCCCTTCCTTGTGGGCTAGGATGTTGTGGGCTAGGATGTTTGCAAATGTGCATATATATATAAAGAGAGAAATTTCTCCTACCTTGGTTTCATTCTAATATCTATAGGCCAATGTTCCTCATTAAATGATGCGACCATCCCTCATGTCTGAGGATCAATAATTAATATATGATTATGGTTGATATTTTTGGCAGTTGATTGTGATGATGATGTGTTTAATGATATGGTACTCGCTTTTAATGTGGTGAGGAAAGTTGTCCTATCCTCGAACTCTACCTCTCCCACCTCTACATGTTACCCTCGAAACCCTAACCTCACTCATTTGGTCACTTGCTCCAGTACTCTACTACTCTCGTTCTCTATGAGTGATTCTATTTGCAACCTATGAACCCTCTACATGTTACCCTCAAAACCCTAACCTCACTCATTTGGTAACTTGCTCGAGTACTCTACTACTCTCGTTCTCTATGAGTGATTCTATTTGCAACCTATGAGGGTTCGTTCTCTATGAGTGATTCTATTTGCAACCTATGAGGGTTTGATGGGGCTCCTTGAGGGTAGCTGTGCTACCTTGGTTATGAACTCCACTCTTGTAGCTGCGGTTCTCGGTTATGCCTTGAATTTCTCGTCTCTATGGTTGTATGGCTTGGCTATGGTTATGGGGTGACCCAGGTCTTAACTCCTCTCTAGAAATTTCACAATGGCAAGACCTCTATTTATGATTTTTAGTTTTGTTTCATTTTGTTGTTGGTATTAGTTGTTTTTGTTCCTTGTGATCTAGAGACTATGACCTGGTCCACAGCTTCTCTTCCTGCATGAGCTCGACTCCTGTGGTGAGTAGATGCTCTATTAACCCTTGTCTCTACTTTTCAATTTGTTTAGGGTTTCCTTACCTCGTTGCTAATGGCCCATTTTGTGGTCACTGCAGGGGACATTGAGCCTCTGTGGTTGTTGGACTCTTGTCCTCATAAGTGTACATTATAACAGGTAGGATTGTGCCAAGTTACTCTTGTTTTCTTAACTCGAGCTTTTCGTTGTTTGTCACTTCCATTGGGTCTATAATCGAGGGTCTTAGGTCTTTAGCCTCGCTGTCTTCTCGGCACTGTGTAATTATGTCTTCACCTATGATGACCCTGTAACTTATTTCACTTGTTGGCTATCTTCAACACTCGTTGGCTTTGTAATTGAAATTTTTTAGGTTCCAGCCTTACTATTTCTCGCACTGTATAATTATGCCTTCGGGCTATGATGAATGTGTAACTTATATTGGGTCTCTGGTTAAATTGTAGTATTAGGGTTTTCTACCACTGTGTCACTCTTTGGTCTTGCAATTGGTTTGTAACTTTGTCTATAACTTGGACTGTAAATTTTGATACCTATATATATATATATATATACATATACAAATTTTAAAAATAAAGAAATAGTTAGATGCTTGGTACCTGTAGATGCTCGTTGTTTTCTTGCTATGACTGTAATTGTTTCTTCTACAAAGCCTTCTCTGTCAATTGATTGAATTCGAATAGCCTCTATTAATAATTACTTGTTCTATGTGTTGTTAGGAAATGAACTGAGTTTTTTGTTCTAGACAAGTATTGTGAAACAAACTCAATTTAATTATTGAGATAGGAAGAAATAATTATATGGTGCAATGGACATGGCCTCAAATTCTCTCTTGCTTTCAAAATGCTTGTATACTTCCGTTTATTCTATACTATGATGGATGATTAAGTTTTTTATTTTTTTTCCTTTAATAAGTTCACTATACACTTACTTAAAACTATGAGAAGTTACATTTTAGTATTCCTTGATAATTGTTCACCTTTGTCTAAACTCTAAAGTTAACCTAAAACAATAAATAAATAAAAAGAACATTAATGAAAATAAAACAGTGGGCTTGGACAACCTTAAACTTCACATAAAATCCTAAATGTTGTTAACTAAAAATTTAAATGAGACTTAGAAAAGTAACTGAAAACTTCTATAGTCTACTAAGACAAATACTCGAGCCATGATCTCCCTTAGCTCGATGATCCTCCATCAGGCTTCCGTGGTAAATGAAAATTCATGGCTTCGGTCCATGAGCTCCTCAATAGAATACCGTGTTCATTATATTTGACCTGTGTCAAGCCATGAACTGTGCTCAATGGGATGGTTCTTCCACTTGACAAGGTACTATAGGTACTCTTTTCTTCAAGTGTGCCTAGCCACCTATGTATAGGGATTCCTTTGATCTCAAGTCATTGAGCTGAAGGCATTTGTCTCATCCACGAACTACTTCCTTTCTAGGAATCCCGATTTGGATGTGCCAAACTATCATCTTTAGGATTCGCTATGTATAGAAACAAATCTTCCACGTTAAACATAGGCGATATGCCTATACCTGGAGGCAATTGTAGCTCATAGGCATATGCAGAAAACTTGCACAGAATTTTGCAAGGTCCATTTTTCTTAAATTTTAACTTATTGTATTCACCCTTAGGGAATCTTTCTCTATGCGGATGCACGCGCACTTGATCCCCTATGTCAAATTGTACCTCCCACCATTTCAGATCTACCTTCTATTTGTACCTTTAACTGTTGTCCTACAACTTTGACTTCACCTGCTCATGTAGGTCGTTTATTGCTCTTGTAAAATCTTCCATGTCAACACTCCTTCTTTCCAACTGTCCAAGATCTCATAACTCATGCACTCCATGAGGATCCATACCATACAAGGTCTGAAGAGGATTATTTCCCTTTTCTTTGATTTTCTGAATCATTGTAAGCAAATTCCGCTTGGGAAATTACATGATCCAACATCCATTAATTTTCCCCAACTAGACTCTATAGGAGGTTTCCCAAGCTCCTATTCACCACCTTCGTCTGCCCATCGGTCTGTGGGTGATAAGCAGAGGTAAAATTCAACTGTGTGTCTAGGTATTTCAACAAGGTGAGCGAGAAACACCCTGTGAATTTCACATCCCTGTTGGAACCAATGGACTTGCGCAAGCCATGCAATATGACAATTTCAGTGAAAAACAGGTGTGCTACGTGAGTGGCATCATTGGCTTTCCTGTAAGTGATGAAATGTGCCATTTTGGAAAAATGGTCCACAACCACTATGACGGAGTGAAAACTCCGTTGTGTTTTCGGTAAACCTAAGACGAAATCCACACTCACTGAGTCCCGTGGTCTACTTGGAATAGGCAATGGTGTGTACAATCGTATGTTCTCACTGTCCTTTCTCCAACTAACACACTTTACACCTGGTTACATATCACTACGTGTCTCTTCACATCTTCAGCCAGTAATAAAAATGACTGAGCTGATCCATGGTATTATCAATGCTGAAATGTCCTGCTAGACCTTCACTATGTTTTTCCCAGATGATGTTCTCCCTCATTGAACATTCTGGAATACATAGTTGTCCTCCCTTGAATAGCAGCTCCTCGTGTAATTTATACTCTCGCCATGGACTATTATTATTCAACAAGGGATTTTGGCAAGCTTCATAAGCCTCGTTGAAATCTGCATCTATTTGATACAAATCGTTCAAGTGTTCAAAACCCAACCTTTGTATCGTGATCTCGTGCAAGAGTAAAACTCTTCTACTTAGTGCATCTGCTACCTCGTTGGCTTGACCAATGATATGCTTCAATACGAATGTAAAACTCTACAAGTACTCAACCCATTTTGCATGTTTATGATTTAGTTTATGTTGCTGCATAACATACAATAACGCAAAATTATTAGAAAACAAGACAAACTCATTACCCAACAAATAATGTCTCTAATGCTTCAAGGCTTGGACGATGGCATAAAACTCCTTGTCGTAAGATGTGTATTTCTACCTACTTTCATTTAATTTTTCACTAAAGTAAGCTACTCGTTTCTCTTCCTGGATTAGTACAGCTCCAATGGTTGTACCATTGACATCACAACGAACTTGGAATTGTTTTTTAAAATCATGCAATCTCAAAATTGGTCTTTCAGTAATCTTCTTCTTCCATATTTGGAAACGTTTCTCTGTAGCTTCAGTCCAATGGAAAGAATGACTTGCATTTTTGATGGTATCCAACATAGGTGCATAGAACCCACTAAAATTCTTTATAAAATTCTGATAGAAACTTTCCAACCCGTGAAAACTCTAAACTTTGAACAAACTCTTAGGGGATGGCCAACTGATTATAGCTGCAGCTTTTTCTGGGTCCATTTTCAACTCATTTTCTAAAATCACAAAACCCAAATATACTAACTCCTTCTAAAAAAGAGAACATTTTTTAAAATTTATCAGCAACTTATTTTGTCGTAACTTCTCGAGTGCATATCTAACATGTCGAAAATGTTATTCGCTCATCTTACTGGAGATCAGTATATCATCAAGATATACAATCATGAATTTCCCAATGAACTCTTTCAACATCTCGTTCATTAGGTGCATGAAACTGCTAGGGACATTACTTAACCCAAATGGCATCACCAGCCATTCATATAGACGTTCATTGGTTTCGAAATTTGTTTTCCATTCATCCCCTTCTCTTATTCTTATATGGTGGTATCCACTTTTTAGATCTATTTTTGAAAAATATGTTGCTCCACTCATGCAGTCCATCATGTCATCCTTTCATGGCAATGGGAACCTGTACTTGAAGGTAATTTTATTGATGGCCCTTGAATCAGTACACAACTTCCACTCTCCTCCTTTCCTCGGAGCTAAAATTGTCGGAACTGCACAGGGACTTAAACTTTCCCGTACGAATCCTTTGTCCAACAATTCCTCTACCTACATCCTAATCTCTTCATTGTCCTTAGGACTCATCTAGTAAGTAGATTTGTTTGGTAAACTAGATTTGGGAATGAAATCTATGTGATGACTGATACTTCACATGGGTGGTAACTTATGTGGTAAATCATCCACCACAATATCACTAAATTCCTATAGAAAATCCTCAATTTCTTTAGGTAAGTTAGAAATTTATGTAACAGCACTGTTCTTGACTTCCTTACAATGGAATACTTTATTTCATTATCTTCAATCTGTTTTAAAAAATCTTTTCCTCCCATCAGTTGCGCTTTGGCTCCACTAGTCTTTGTTGTTTCTTCTTTCTCGATGGGTACAAGTGTATGCTTAATCGAATCCTTAACAAACCTGTAGCAGTTTTTCTTTCCATCATGAACCACTTTTTGGTCATACTACCATGGTCTACCTAGCAGAATATGAAACACGTCCATAGGCATAATATCACAAGTTACCTTGTCCCTATACTTGCCAATATGGAAGTCCACCTCACATTGTTAATCAACTAGCAATTGATGTCCTTTCTTTAACCAAGACACCTTATAGGGAGTGGGGTGCTTTAACCTTTTCAAACCCAACTTCTCCACCATCTCTGTAGCAACAGTATTATCAGTGCTTCCACCGTCTATAATGAGTTTGCAGCATTTTCCATGTGACATACACACAGTTTGGAATAATGCGTTTCTTTGGGTTTGGTTAACTATCTCCTTTATTGGTTTCAATAGTACCTTATTCAAGAGTAAGGCCTCTCCTGTCTCCAGTACATTCCCTATCTCCTGGGGTGGTGCCTATGGTTCCTCTGTTTAAGCAACATATGCTCATCTTTGTCCATCATGTTCACCTTCAGGACACTCAAAGGATCTGTGCCCCCACTTGTGGCACTTGTAACATTGGTAGGCAGCTCCTCTCCCTCTGCCAATACCTCTTCCTCGTTGGTATGGCCTTCCTCCCCTAGTGCTACCTTCCTTTTCTATTGTTGCTGAGGTCTTTCAATTGCTGTCTTCTTCACTATGGTGGGGAGTTCTACCTCCAACAAAGGATTGTCCTTTCTCTCTTCTAGATCCATGTCCTCTTCTGGAATTTTGTTTCCTAGTGATCTTCTCTTTTTCCTTCAAGACACTCTGGTATGCTTCCTCTATGGTTTTTGTAGAAATAATACTTATCTCATCCAATATATCCAGCCTTAGGCCATTTACAAACCTTACTATTTTTTCTAGGTTGTCCTCCACATAACCTATTCTTAGATTCACCCGATAAAATTCTTTGGTATACTCTTTCATAGTAATTCCCTTCTACTTCGGATTCTGCACCTGTCGATAAAGAGCAATTTGATAATCATTGGGAAAAAAATTATCCTTCATTTTGGCTACCATTCTGGTCCATTATTTAATGGGTTGTTTATTTGATCTTCTCCTCTCTGTTTGGACATTGTCCCACCATAAGGCTGCATGCTCTTTCAACTTGGTGGCAACAAATTTTACTTTTCTATCTTTGTTGATCTCCTCACATTCAAAGTACTTGTCTAACTCACTGATCCAGTCCAATAGTACTTCTGTGGACAAAATACCATCATAGTTTGAAATATGAGGCTTTGGCTTACTTCTAGCCAACAAAACCGACTTTAACAACCTGATTTCAGGTCCTTCCTCATCTGATACATCTATCATAGCTGCAACTTCTTCCTCACTGTCGTCTCCTCCTTCCTGCTTCTACTGCTGCCAAACGGGCACTCAGGATCCTAATCTCCTCTCTCAATCCTTCATTTGCTACTCTTTGAATAGCTCTCCCACGACCCCTTCTTCTTACTTCCATTTATAGTAACAAAAAAAATTAACCTTAACCTGCATTGATACCAAAATTGATGGGGCTAGCCCTGATGTCTTACGGTCAATAATTAATATGATTATGGTTGATATTTTTGGTGGTTGACCGCGATGATGATGTAATTAATGATATGGTACTAGCTTTTAATGTGGTGAGGAAAGTTGTCCTATCCTTGGGTTCTGCTTCACCCGCCTCTACATGCTACTCTTGAAACCCTAACCTCACTCATTTTGTCACTTGCTCTCGTACTCTACTGCTCCATCGAGAGGGTTCTCTCTCACTGGTTGTGTTTGTAGTATATGAGGGATTGATGGCGCTCTGTGAGGGTAGCTATCTGCAAACTTTGGTTATGAACTCTGCTCCTGTAGCTGTGGGTCTCGGCTATGCATTGGCTTTCTCATCCCTGTGGTTATATGGCTTGCCAGTGGTCACGAGGTGACCCAGATCTCAACTCCTATTTGGCAATTTCACAAAGGTAAGATCTACTATTTTGTTGTTGGTATTAATTGTTTTTTCTCCTTGTGAGCATGGGTTGCTCTAGCGATTGTGACCTGGCCCATGGCTTCTCTGCTTGCATGAGCTTGGCTCCTCTAGTGAGTAGATACTTTGCTAACCTTCGTCTCTGCCTTTCAATTCATTTAGGGTTTCTATACCTAGTTGTTGATGGCCAGTTTTGTGGTCACTACAGGTGGACGTCGAGTCTCTCTGGTCGCTAGCCTCTTGTCCTGATACCTGTACACTTTAACGGGTAGGGTTGTGCCACATTAATCCTCTTATTTGTCTATCTCAAGTTTTTCGTTGTTTGTCATTTCCATTGGGTCTATAATTGAGGGTCTTAGGGCTTCGGTCTAACTGTCTTCTGGGGACTATGTAATTGTGTCTTCGACTATGATGACCCTGTAACTTACTTTGCTCGTTGGCTATCTCCAACACTCGTTGGCTTTGTAATCAAAAGTTTTTAGGTTTCGGCCTTATAGTTTCTGCAAGTGTATAATTATGCTTTCGGGCTATAATGAACTTGTAACTTATATTGGGTCTCTAGTTAAATTATAGTCTTGGGGTTTTGGACCACTGTCTCACTGTTCCATCTTGCAGTTGGTTTGTAACTTTGTCTATAACTTGGTCTGTAAATGTTGATGTCTCTCTCTCTCTCTCTCTCTCTCTCTCTCTCTCTCTATATATATATATATATATATATATATATAATATAGACACACACACACAGATTTTGAAAAGAAAGAAATAGGTAGATGCTTGCTACCTGTAGACATTGGTTACTTTCTTACTATCACTATGTTTGTTTCTTCTGCAAAACCCTCTCTATCAATTTATGGAATTCGACTAGCCTCTGTCAATAATTACTTGTTCTCTGTACTATTAGGAAATGAACTCAGTTTCTTGTTCTCGGAAACTATTATGAAACAAACTCAATTTAATCATTTAGATAGGAAGAAAATAATTTTCTACTACAATGGACATGGACTCATATTCTCTCTTGCTTTCAAAATGATTGTATACTTTTGTTTATTCCGTACTATGATGGATGATTCAATTTTTTATTTTTTTTTCCTTTAATAAGTACACTATACAGTGACTTAAAACGATTAACAGTTACATTTTAGTTATTCTTGATAATTGTTCATCTTTGTCTAAACTCTAAATTTAACCTAAAACAATAAATGAAAAAAATAATAGTAATGAAAAATAAAACAGTGGGCTGGGACAACCTTAAACTTGACATAAAATCCTAAACTCTATTAACTAAAAATTTAAATGAGACCTATAAAAATAACTAAAAACTTCTCTAGTATACTAAGACAAGTACTCCAGCCATGATCTCCCATAGGTGGATGCTCCTGCATCATGAAATTCCCCAAATGAATTGGACACTAGTTCTATAATCAATGGAAAAAATCTGCGTATCATTTTAGGTTTCTTTGGAGGTGCTTCACCTTTTATGTTTCTTTGGAGGTGCTTCACCTTCCTTGTTTTGTCAGTTTGTTGATATAGTAGGTTGGGCAAATATGGAGAATGCCTTTCAACGTCATTGTGTCTTTGATCTCTCCAATAGGATAGAATCTACACATTCGTGTGCAATGAATTTACTTAGTCTCTAAAGTAGTGGTAAACCTCACATGAATTTGCAGGAGAAAGGGGGTGTAATGGATTATCTGGTTCAACTTTGACAATTCAAATCTTGTATCACATGCTTTAAATTTTTCTCCCAAAAAGAACTTGAACAATGAAATTATTTATAACAATCCTCTCCTATTGCCCATTATAAGAAATAGATTGAAAATAAATTAAACATACATGCCGTGACTTACTCATCATTTGGTTTTTGAAGGATTTATAACCCTCTAGTATAACATTGCTAAAAGAAGATGCAGAAGACTATAACTTATTTTGGCTTCTAGAATTTGAACAATGAAAAATTAGTTTCCTTTGAGTAGTAGGTTGTGACCTTTCCTTATGTCGATGATATATTGTGATTATAAAATATCATTTAATATTTTTCAAAAAAAAATAACAAACATTTCTGCCTCATCAACTTATATATATATATATATAATATATATATATATATATATATATATATATATATATTATATATATATATATATATATATATATATATATATATATATATATAGTTTAGGCAATAGTTTTGGGGGCGCAGAAGATAGAAACATTGTAATTAAGTATGTATATTTTCGAATTGGAAGGGAGGTTTCAAATTTAATCGTGGGTATGTATTTTATAGTTATCATCACTTTTAATATTCATATTTCAATGTTAAAGTTGTTGGAAAATTAACAAGATGAATAGTTCATGGACACTCATAGCAGTTCTTTGCTTATTCTTCTTGAACATTTCTTCCCTCCCAAAGCACACTAACTGTGCGCTTTTCTTCACTTGCATCATAGTGATTTTGGTATCTAGCAAATGAGGATGGCGGGAGTGAGTAAGTCTACTGCGTGCCTAAAGAGACTGGTGGCTCATCTAAAGAGGTTGGGGGATGACGCCCTTGCAGGTGTTAAAGGATGCTTCCGAGAGGGAAATATTGAAATATGAAGTTGCTAATGGGAACTACTGTACATGAGTAATTTCTGTAGAGATGATTAACTGTGTATTTTGAAAGTTGTGGATACTCAAATTGTAAGCTCTAAAATTGCTAATTTAGCTGGTAATTTAGAAAGGTGTCATTTGGACAAGGAGCCATATTTTAGGATGCAATTGAGAAACTGATTAGAAGGAGTTGTCTCTAAACCAGAAATCCCAAAGAAGAAGAAGTCTCTCTGGTGAGAGCAATTTTACAAGTAGTTTTTCCGAAAATCCCACAGTTTGGGTTAGAAGAATCATATGTTGTCTCCTATATGCCTTATATTTGTTTTGTTTCTTCTATTTTTCTATCGGTTACGTCTGATGCACATAATGAGTGTGGCGGAGTGGCAAATTGTAGTGTCCCTAATGTACTGAAATAAATGCAGCTTTAGAATGGAACTGTAGATATTTCACTAAAGGATGGTGTACTCTATGAATGTAACAAAATATGAGACCCATGGGAAAAATGTTGAACCCAAAACGATCTGCTCACATATTCACACTGATCATACCAGATGATCAGTCTAAAAGAATCACAAATAATTAGGTGACATGATTTTCATTGAATCACACAATTTAACATTGTGAATGAAGATAAAGTTGCAAAGAAAAGTTGCAGGCCAACCATACTTTATGATAAGGGTATATTTTCTTCCTACAATCAGGTTGTAGAGGTGAATTCAAGTCAAATACAATATTCTCCATGAACCTCCAATTTATGTGGAAACACTAAATACACTCCCTTGCAGGAAGCGTATACTGATCAATTATGTGAGTGGTTCCAAGGGTTTAAGTTAATTAGCTTTAAAGGCTTAATATGGTCCTTTTCCATTTTTCATATTTAGCTTTAAAGGTTCAATATGGTCTTTTCCCATTTTTATTAAGGTTTTGATTTTGGATTGATTTGTTTTTTGGGGTTGGTATTGATTTTAATCAATTTTTAATTTTTTTTTTTTTAATTCAAAGTTCTAATGATGTCCATATTTTCATATGTCATTGTCTCGATTGACAATTGAGTATTTAAATTTTCACTTCACCAAGAAATATTTTGAGGAAGGAGCACTACAAATGGAGACTCTACTAGATGGAGACTCCATTACATAGCAAATTTGTAGAATATGGAATGGCTTCTTTAAGCTAGCTAATAAGGCAACATAACTATGAAGAAAAAATACATATATAAAAAAATTAACAAAACACAACTACTATGTGAGCTCAAAACTAGAGTAAATCTCATATATTGATTAAACCATTAACTACATTCTTATATAGTAAAATTATTACTAAAATGATTATCAATCGACGCTGAAACAAATATATAGCTAATTTGCAGCACTTTGTAGCAATGACCACGCCCTAATTTTGCAGAGAGAACACAAAATCTACTCACTAATTTGTCAACAATTTACATAACAAATTAAGCATTATTCCCAATGCTCCCCCTTAATTATTAATGAACATTTTCTATCTTATCTCGTAGTGCCAAAAATTGATCTTTTACAATTGCTTTGGTGAAGACATCTCCTAGTTGATGTTGAGTATTTATATGCTTCAATTCAATATCCTTTTTCTGCACCAAATCTATAATGAAGTGATATTTCATGTCAAAATTCTTTGTCATGATGTGATGAACCTGATTCATTGCTAACTTGATGGCACTTATATTATCACAATAAATCACTGTAGGTTGAATTTTTTTTTCTCCAATTTCTTCCAAAAAATTTCTGAGCCAAAGAGCTTGTGTACTTGCTAAGGTAACTACAACATACTCCACCTCTATGGATGAGAGGGCAACAATGCTTTGCTTTTTTTAGCTCCATGTAATCAAACCATGACCAAAAGAGAAACAATTTCCAGTTGTGGAGTTATATACATCAAGACTACCTCCCCAATCTAAATCACTAAATCAAACAACATTGAACTTTTCAGAAGAGTAGTAATGAATACCAAAATTTAGAGTGCCTTTCACATACCTTAAAATCCTCTTGGCTGCCTTCATATGTATTTCAGATGGATTTTTCATAGACCTTGAGACAAGTGAAACTAAATATGTAATATCAGGCCTTGACTTGGCAAGAAATTTCAAGCTCCCCATAATACTTTTGTGAGTTTTCTCATCAACTAAATCAACACCATCATCTCTACATAATGCCTCTCCATGAGCACTTGGAGTAGGGCATGGATTACAATCAAGCATATCAAATTTATTTAGCATATCATATGCATACTTTGTCTCACAGATGAAAATCTCATCCTTACTTTGATAAACCTCCATTCCTACAAAATATTTTACGATGCCTATATCTTTCATCTCAAATTCATTCATCATAGCTACTTTGAATTTATCATTCATCTTAGAGATACTACCCATATACAATATATCATCAACATACAAACTTATGATTAGAATATCAATACCTTCTTGTATGTAGTAAAGGGTAGGATCACTCTTACTTCTCTCGAAGCCATTTTCCTCAAAGTACCAATTAATCCTTTCATACCGTGCTCTTGGTGATTGCATGAGACCATACAAATCTTTATTCAACTTGAAGACATTATTCTCGTTTGCTTCCACTTCAAAACGTTGTGGCTTCTCCACATATACTTCCTCTTCTAAGTACCCATTCAAGAAGGCACTTTTCATGTCCATATGATGTATGCTCCACCTCTTCTAAGTTGGTAATGAAATCAACATTCTAATGGTCTCCTGTCTTGCTACTGGTGCAAATATCTCTTCATAATCAATTCCATACTTCTATGTGAATCCTTTAGCAACTAATCTTGCTTTGTGTCTTTCAACACTCCCATCACTGTTAAGTTTAGTCTTAGAGACCCATTTGGTGCCAATCTTTTCCTTGTCATGTGGAAGCTTTGTCAACTTCCAATTTTCATTCCTTTGAATTGAATCCAACTCTTCTTGCATGGCTTTCATCCAAATCTCATTAGTACATGCATCTTCAAAACATGATGGTTCAAAATTAGCCTTGGCTAATAAAGCAAAATTGACTATCTCACCTACTGGGCTTTCTTCATGTGCTTGATTTGCACTCCTCTCATAAATATCACTCAATATTCTTACCTTCATTGTAGAACTTGGAGAAGAAGTTGGACTTGAACTTGATGTTGAAGAAATTGATGAAGGGTTGCTTGGTGGAGTTAAGCCACTAGTTACAGAAACATTAGTTGGCTACTCATGATCATTATCAACAATTATATCATCATTCAAAAAAGATGTTGTCTTATCAACATGGCCTTTTTTATGACCATAAACTCCCCATTCATAAAAAATTACATCTCTTGAGACAATACGATTGTTATTTAGATGATTATACAATTTATAAGCCTTGCTTGTCTCACTATACCCAATAAAAATACATAACTCACTCTTTGAATCTAACTTTTTCTATTCTGATCAGGTACGTGCACATAAGCCAAACAACCAAAAACTATGAAATGATTAGCATTAGGCCTTTCTTCATACTGAGCTTCATAACGAGTCATATTTTCTAGTGCACTAGTAGGGTTCCAGTTGAGGATGTACACTGTTGTAGCAATTGCATCTCCCCAATAAGAGTTGTTCAATCCTATGGCTTGTAACATCCATCTTGCCATTTCAATCAAAATATGATTTTTTCTTTCAACTATGTCATTATGTTGGGGTGTGTATGCTGTAGTATGATGCCTTCTCATGCCATTCATATCACAATAAATCTGGAAAGCTTTTGAGCAAAATTATCCTCCATGGTTAATCTGCAAACATTTGATCTTGCACCCTCTCTTATTTTCTACATGGGATTTGAACTTCTTGAATGTATCAAGGGCTTCACTTTTGGCCTTCAAAAAATATACCCAAAAATTTCATGAGTAATCATCAATAAAAGTGATGAAATATGATGACTTACCCAAACTCTTAGTCTGCATAGGACCACATATGTCTAAATCAACAAGATGAAGTGGGTGATGAGCCCTCCATGCAATGCCCTTTGCAAACCTTTCCCTCACATGATTTCCCTTAGCACATCCTTCACAAACCTCCTTATGCTCTTCTACATTGGGCAAATGAGGAACTAATTCATGTGAGGTTAGAAACTTCAAACTCTTAAAATTTAAATGTCCGTACCTAAGATGCCATAACCAACTTGAATCCTCATAAGCCATATTTGCAGTATTGTTGTTATGTTCACCAAACCTCAAGGTAAACATCCTATTTCCTGTCAGAGGCAAAAAATGATCATCCTATTTCCCTTATTCTTATCATAGATAGTACATGTCTTATTTTCAAAGACTACTTTATAGTTCTTCTCACATAGCTCCCCAATGCTCAACTAATTATGCTTCAATTGTGGATTATAATAAATGTCATGAATACTCTTTATACCTTCTTTTGTTTGGTCCTCCATAGCTCCTTTGGTAGAAACCTCCAATGATTTATCATCACCAAGTTGGATCTTGGATTTTAAACATCCATCCTTTGCTGAAAACAACTTCTCATTCCGTGTCATATGGTTAGAGAATCCAGAATCTAGGTACCAAACATATTTACTAGTATTTTCACCTTTGGCATAATATAAGTATAAGTGATCTCAAGGATACTCAACACATTCTTGAGCATAATTAACATTTTTACCTTCTTTCAATCTACATTCTCTTCCAAATTGGCCCATTCCTGTTACAATAGTAACATTGAACATTTCCCTTATCAAATCTCCCTATACCTCTTCCTCTAAAACTACCTCTTCCACTTCAGCCACATCTTCCTCTACCTCTTCAATAGTTTTTCCTTTGCCATTTACCTTGTCCTTGATTGCTTTGGTACTGCTACTACTTGCATCTTCATTCTTTGTAAATTGTAATTTAGAGGAAAAGGATTTCTCTACACCTTCAAAAGTGTCCTTCAATCTTTCTTCATGAGACATCAAAGATCCAACCAATTGATCAAACTGTAGTTTTGTCAAATCCTTACTTTTTTCCATGATTATGGCAACATAATTCCATCTATGTGTTAAATATATCAATACTTTCTTAATTAAGAATTCATTACTTACAATTTCTCCAAGTGTAGCCATTTTATTGACCACATCTTTGACTCTCACACAATAGTCACTCACACTTTCAGCTTCTTGCATCTTCATATTCTCGAACTCTTCCTTCAATGTTTGAAGCTTGACCACCTTAACTTGATAACTACCTTGGTAAGTTTCTTCTAGAGTCTCCAAGGCATCCTTGGTAGTTTTTTCTCTTGATATTCTTAGAAATAAGCTCTTATCAAGAGCTATCTGAATGTGAAACAAAGCTTGAGCATTCTTCTTCCTTGCATACTTTCTTGTTGTTCTTTCATTAGTTGTAAGGGAATTCCAATCTGCTCGCTCCTCATATCCAGATTCAACAATCTCCCATGACTCTTTTCCAATAAAAAAGGTTAGCATCTTAATGCACCAATAATCATAATCATTCCCATCAAATTCTCGAACTCGCATCTGGTTAGAATTCGACATGATTAACTTTGGCGAAATTCCAACAATAAAAATTCAACCCAAAACAATTTTACCTTCTCTAATACCACTTGTAGAATATGAAATGGTTTAGTTAAGCTAGATGATAAGCCAACATAACTATGGAGAAAAAATACATATACAAAATAATTTAACAAATAAAACAAAACTACTATGTGAGCTCAAAATTTTTGTAAATCTCATATATTGTTTAAACCATTAACTACATTCTTATATAGTAAAATTATTACAAAAATGATTATCAATCAAATTTGAAACAAATCTACTCACTCTACAACTAATTTCCAGCACTCACCACCCTAGCAATTTACTGCCCTAATATTGGAGAGAGAACACAAAATCTACTCACTAATTTGTCAGCAATTTACATAACAAATTAAGCATTATTCGCAACAAGATTGCATGAATTCCACGAAATACAATGAAAATGAGGGTAGGTGTTCATCTGGAAAGGTGGAGCATTACTTGACATGTTTTCTCACACAGTTAATGAAAATTCTAATCGAAATGTTCAAGAGACAAACTTACTAGAGTCTAGTTGTATCTAGACAATTGTCTAAAGGATTGAATCTATGTGAAGAAATTTTATGGCTATCCTTTGCATGGATCATAACCTACAACCACAATTACCAATTGTCATGCCAACACATGCTCTTGAAAGAGTTGCTAGCCTGAAATCAAAGAGGTTTTCGTTTATTTTGAGATCCATTTTTCATGTGTTGTTTTTTTCTGTACTGTTATTGATTGTAGAGTACTTGAAAGTTCCAGGGGAAAACCATCACCTTGTTCCAACTTAGTAAACTGCATCAATATTTTCTGATAGCCTATTCCTTTTTGAAGTCTGTTAAAGTCTTTTGATTCTACAATTTGGTAGCACACATTGTACCTTATTGATGTTTCTTCTCATTTCTAATGAAAGGCCAATATAGAAGGTTTCTTCTCTATTCTGATATGGGAGGCATGGTTTTTATTTCATTGATATCGTTGATCCATCATTTTTATTATTTCCAGAATATATACTTGGAATTTGTACTTAATAATGGATAAGTTATAAAGAACATCACGAAAAAGGGAAGCAAAGAGCACATCACCAAGAAGATAAGGTATAAATCACATCATGGAAAATTGTATCAAAGGGGACATCACCAAGAACCAACAAAGCCTTCACAATTTTTAGGGTGCTCCAAAGTCCAATATATACTATTAAATTTTCCTATTAATCTCTGAATAATAGAACAATATTAAACATAAAGGTTGAGGTGGAAGCTCATTACAAAGTTTCACATTTGTCACTTTTTTGTTTGTTTATTGGAAATTGATCACTTTTTCATCCCAAAATTGTTGACGTTATTTTTCTTTACATTATGTAATGGATTGAAAGAGTCACTTCCCGTGTGCATTGTAATGGTAACCATATATACCTTAATTATAAAATAACTCACTAGTCTCGTACACATACCACATACAATAATCATTATGGTGCGAAACAGATACATGCTTTACCTAGAAAAACTACAAACATTAAGACCTAATGGATTCAGATTAAAATAATGAAAAATTTGAGTCACAATTGCTTGTTCTGCATTAGCTATCAACTTTGGATTAATTTCTTTAATAAACTAAAAGAAAAAATAAAATTTAATAACTAGCCTAACTAATGTGCCAAAGGATTTAACTTTATTAACACAATTATTCATTAATATTTTATACAATTATAATATTAGAATATACATGAACATAACAATATAATAAATATATAACAAGATAAGAAGTCCGTGTTTCCTTAAATGCAAGACAAGATATATATTCCTATGAGATTAATTTATGGTCCAATTCGGTAACTATCTAGGATACAACAATAGATTTAATATCATTTACACTTACACATCTATATATAAACAATTTTTCCTTGTGGAAAATTTTGAATAATATTATCTTGATATTTTATCATTAACTTCCATTATCATTTCTTTCTTCTATTATTCACTTATTTCAAGTGCACTCTATATACATGTAAGGAAAAATAAAAAGTACTTTCATTTCTAGCTCATAATATATTATTCATATTCTCACCTCTAATGGAGTGTGAACATATTATTCCATGGCACTCTTGGAACTTATATGGCATTTATCTATCAACATCATTTATTGAATGTTCTAAAACTACTTGCTTGATCTCATGTAAAGAAAAAATAGCATATATATTATATATATATATATATATATATATATATATATATATATACACTTACCTATGCACATGAGACTCTCCATACAATTTATGCCTCCTAAGTGCATGTTTTAAACATTCCCCACCACTATGGTTCTCTCATTTTCCATGGCCCATATCAAACAAATTGAATTTATGTAACACCCCTCCCTTGTGTACTACATTACTGTAATCCTAGGCTAAGTTAAAGCTATGTATAATATCCTCCCTTGTGTGTTAAAGGTGGTATACCTGAGCTGAGGAAAGCTAGGTAATATGTAACATGAAAAGAAAATGTATTATTAAATAAATTAATAAAATAAATCACTTTAAGGGTGGAGCACTAAGAGAGAGGAGATGCTTGCCAAATCCAATGAGGAATGGGATAAAGATTAATCTTTCATGATAATGTTCTTGATTCTAGATAAGAGTAGATGAATTGGATATCCATTGGATGGATGGGAGATAAATATCCATCAGACATAAAGGCTTTGCGAGAGATAAAGGCAAGCTTTTATGTGGAAAATGATCGTGGGATATAAAGAAAATCTTTTTCGGATAAGACCTAGGCAAATAGAAAAATCTATAAAGCGGGATTCCATTAATGGTAACAAAATCATGAAAGAGGGTATTAAATACCCAGTGCATCGATCAATGTAGTACAGTTGATCCTCGGCAAGATCTTTGGCTCGGGGAGGATCAAAGGTGATTCATGGCTCTGTGGTGGTGCTCCTCCCTCCATGTGCGGTTTAGATGGTGTCGGTTGCATGGAATGTACTCTATGATGCTTCCTCTCCTATATATTACTTCAATTTTTTCAGCATATATGTTTATTTCTAGGGAAATGATAACTATACATGATAAGGGATTTAGGTTCAATTAAGGTGTTCCAATTCTTTACTCATATTGCGTAAGATATATGTTGATGATACTATTTTTGTTCATGTAATTGATTTCACTCTTATGCATGTGGATGAGTAAAATGTCCATTGAACCTAAATCTAATTATCATTATGTTAAAGGAACATAGTTTGTATTTAATGTTGGATTATGTCTCTGAGCACATAATGGGTAGAAGGAATAGATGCATGGATTTCATGGTATAATCTATGATATTCTAATTAACTATTACATGTGTACTCAAGGAGGTTGGATTATCCTCTTACCTATTGTATAAGAGTTGAGTAGGTCTGTTGAATTATGGTTTTGATGCATGGCTGGGCTAACTGCATTAGACTTAAGTTAATTAATATTAGTGGCAAACTTAAACGATCAATGTTAGGGATTACATGAAAAAACTAGTTTCTTTCTACAAATTTATAAAATTGTGCTTAATGATGGAGCTCAATAATATCATTCATGAAGTGATTTAGATTAATGTACTAATGAATGCGATCAAATTATAACTAATGTGAGATCAAATCCCAAGTTTAAGGGGCCTCGGGGCAAAATTCGCACGTAGACTAAGGAGGTTCATTACAAATGGTATGAGAGCCTAGGATCAAACACTAAGGCCTATGGACTAATCCACCTACGTAGAATTCCATTGATGAATTTTGATTATAAAATTGCTATCAGAAAACTAACCCAAAATTTTAAAAGGGTAAAGCGTGAAACGTAGAACATGATTTCTTCTCAATCCAAGGAATTTAGGATTCCAATATTAACATCGATATTGATGGGTCAAAAATTCATTATTCGATCAAATGGATGTCAAGACAAATATACATGCATTCATGATATTGACTAATCTGCATGGTTGGATGTGCAAACTCTAAATTTCTATGACGAAGGACAGACTGGGTACTTCACCGAGACACCGAGTAGAACCCTTCCTGATGCGTACTTTATCTTTGACTTCTAGTAAGTCGTTAATAAGACATTATTGAATGATTGACTACACTATGTATGCATTTTATTGTAGAAAAATGATCTTTTCCGCTCACGCATCACATCCAATCCTTGGGAAAATAAAATGAGTTGTATCTTCCGTCTCAAAGACCGTGATGGCTACATTACCAATAAAAAATGCACTAGTTGAGGTTGTATTGAAAACTCTGCATGCTACAATTATGGGAGTGAGACAAATCTCTGTCCCATTGAGGAAGAAAGTAATATAAAGGAAGATAGAGGCTTCTATTCTTGTTGTGAAGACTGTGAGATGGTAGCCTTAGAGGAAAAGACCTGCCTGACTAAATTAATTAATTTCTTTTACGTTTCGTATGGTCGTGAGAGGACGAATGATGCACCGTGGGGATGATCCTCTCTAATGGCTTGGTGTTTGATGTATTGGTTACCATCTACCACGAAGATACGTTATCAGCATGCACTATCATTACTCTTAATAGACTAGAATTTATACACAGAAATAGAAGCCTGTGGTGAGTGGGTTGCCTGGCAATGTTTTACAGGTGAGCATAGCATGACCAAGTGATCACTGTGAACACATTCAGAGATCCATGTGTTTGATATATCACTGAGTTCAAAGATGGTGGATCCTAGAGCTTGAAGGTGATAAAACCTCACATAGTCATTGTAATAGGACAAAGAGCACATACAGTCTATAAAATTATCATACAACTCCATGAGTTCAACCCAAGCCTTAACACACACACATTGAATGTTCCTAAGACCACTCCAATGAATTTTACAAAATTCCAGTTGTATGATTAGATAAACATAAAGTGGATATTGTTCAAGCGTTACTCCTCAAGCTTCGAGCAAGTGATAGGGAACTTGATGCACTGATCATGTTATTTTATTCCTCATGCGCTGCTAGGGAAAGTACCTATTGTTTTCAAAACCGATTATAAGGTTTCTCATTCAGGATGCACACCGATAATACTGTTTCTTTTTTTTGAACACTGCCTTTTGGAATGTTTATCACAAGTGTGGAATTGAGGAAAAGCTGTTTCGGTTCAATTTTCCCAATGGGATGCATGGGTAAAAGCAATAATGCATGACGTGTAGATAGGGCACTGAATTCCACCTTCTCGATGAAATCAATGTAAGCTGCCTCTTTTCTTGTTAATGAAGCTTATCCTTATTCCACATATTCAAGATATTATAGAGTGAAAAATTAGAAGGTAAGAATGCTAGAAAAGGGTCATTCCGTTACTTGTATATGTTTGAGATATATTCAACCTTATTGTGGCTAGGAAAACATTTGAGCTTGACCTCATCCAATGATCGGCATATGTACAAAACCAACCTTTTGCTTACAGATATAGAAATGTATCAATGATTGTGTTGGTGAAAGCGGGAAAAAGTTTAGAGATAAAGAAAATCGATGTATAAGCCTTGCCAATATAGAAGCAGTGGCTTTCATATTGATTTTCTATTTTTTTTGAACGAAAAAATAATTCACGCCTTTCAGGTTGCTCTGAAGCAAAGTGATCGTCGATCAAGTGAGTGGATGATGTATTCGAATTTCGATTGTCCCATGTGCATAAATACGAGAGAAAATGTAGACTTCGAAGATAGGTTGACTAGAATTTTCTAGTTGTTTTTTTAGTTTGTGAAGAGGTGGCGCAGCGCATCAACTAGTTGTGCTCACAACCACCCGAGATAAATCAACGAGTGGTTCCAAAAAATCAAATACTCAATCTTTCTTGAAGTAAAATTTTGGACGATTCGAAGAGTGTATGGGTAGTGATTACGGTCTTACATTGCATGAAAGGCATGAAATTTTATTTATAGTCTCATTTGAACTATAGACTACCAGTGAAAAATTTGTGAGCCAAGGGCCTCTGAGTCAGATCGATTATTTTGCAGCAACGAATTCCTATGTTAGGTGAATCTATGCATTGTGATCATCGATGTCACTAGCTAAGTTTCAATAATAGCATGGGAAAAAATGAAGGAGGGTTTCAAGGATATTATTTTACCAGCTGTTGGCGATGAACATGACATTGTCAATTAGGACACCAGTGGGAAGCTAGTGAATTTGACATTGAACCCTGCTCCATCATCCAATTTGTTGTGTCTCAAGGATTTCGATGGACATTCTTTGGTAAAATTTGAGAAAGAATATCGTTGTTATTGAGGTCAACTATATGTTTGTTTTTCCAACGATTATCTTAAGTGAATTATAACATTTGGTTTAGATGCTAGAATGGTCGTCGTAGGAAATATTGGACTTCGTTTAAGCCAGAGTTTTGTCTTGATTGGAAATCATGGGAGTATATTGATGGACGTTATGTTTGAACCATTCCAAGTTGTTCAATCTACCGAGCCTTCTGTAATTTAAATAATTCTTTCAGACAATTTGGGTGAAAACTGGTACATTTTGTGGAATTTGAGTTGAAAACAGTCCACACCCTTGCATTTCATGCTAAAGAATTCCATATTCTTAAATTCTAGTGGAAAATAGATCAAAGAGCCTAGTTTTGTGCAATTTAAATAATTATTTCGAACAACTTAGGCAAAAACTTTGTACATTTTGTGACATTTATGGTGAAAACAATGCATAGAGTACCGATTGATTTTAAATGAGTCTATATTCCCAAAGTCTGAGTGCAAAATAGGTCAGAAGGGGGGATTTATATTTCATATAGGATTTTTGAAGGAAGCTAGACTCTAAGTGTTGCAGGTCTGTGTGATTGCTCATGTTCAAATTTATTGTGAGTAAAGTAGCAGGATTGGAGTAATTGTAATAGAGAAATGTGATATTTTCAAATGAAGCAACAATTTCTATGATACAGGTGCATAGAGCGTTTCGGTGTAGGAGCCCCTATTTTGACTATGCTATTAGGTCATTTGGACAATAGCAGCGCCGAGAAGCATTTACTCAAGTGTTCTTTGGGTTGTTATGAAATAACATTTGCAATTCATGGTGTGATTTTCATGGTATTTATGAGGTTGTCGAAGTTCTTGTATATTTTTCTGGGGTGTTTGTTGCGATGAACATAATAAGTTGCTGGAAGCATATATTCTAGAAAATTTTGCACTCTGTCACGTTATCTTCTCCAGATGAACCTTCATTCTAGATGATATTAGCAAAAGTCTTGCAATAGTGGTCTTGATCATTAGGTGTAGTTATAAGAGATTTTTCAATTGTAAAGAAATAGTTTTCAATGTTGCAATGAAGAACCTGCCACGAATGCCACAGACAGCTAGTAGTCTCATGCTTCGTATAGGAAAATTTATGTTTGATGGAGCTTCAATTGCTATTATAATGACTCGCAATAAGTTTTCAAATTATACAACATTCTAGATTTTATTACAATGTTAGCTTGTGTATTGGAGGAAGCCAATTAACAGAGGAAATTGGTAAATAATTATGAACATGGACATGGTTTTGGTTTCTTTCCCAATTAATGTGCAAACTTAGTTATGAAGTGGTGTTCTTATTCTATCCTAGTTCGATACTCTTGATGGGATGTATATGTATAGGTGTATGAGACATCTATTAAATCTAAATGTAATCATCATTATGAAACAAATGATACTTATGGTTAACTTGAAAAAAATTCATGCCTAAGATTAGGGTACATGAAAAATAAGTATGGTATAACCTATGGTTCCAGTTATCTATGGAATAAATTGATACTAGTTAGCTAATCCTTCATCTTTCTTAAAGGAAGGGATCTGGAAGAAATTTGTGAGTTGCATACCATGATGCATGCCTTTCTCCAAGTTGGGAGTTCGTGCTTAGCTAAAGAGTGTGACCTATTTTTCAAAACTTGACCATTACTATGTTTAATATGGAACATAGTATGCTTCTATGGATAAATATTTATACATTAAATTTCTATGTATAATGATTTCCATAAATAAGCAAAGTCAATTCTAGTTTATCTTTGCAGGATGATTTTACATGTAAATCACCAAACTAGTCATATGGATTATAGTTTCGGAAGCAAATGTAAAATACATATATGCATGATAGCAACTAGAGAAAAACTTGGGCAAAATTGGTATTGCGCATAATGAAGAGAAATTAGAGAAAATTTTCTTAAAACCTCTAACAAAAACCATAACATCTATTGGTTAAAGAACTGTGTGGAAAACTATATTAGGTAAGAAATTTAAATAAGGATTGATGAATAAAAACAAATATCACCTAATATCTCAAAGGAATATTAGATACTCGAGGAAGTCCATGGCTGCAACTAGCTTAATTGTTGTACATGTTGTTACCATAGTTGGTTAAGTAGTCATTAAGATGAACATGTTGGAGAGAAACATGCTTAATATCTATGCATGTTAATGAGTTATAGGAATTTACCATGCAAGCACATGTGTGTGCAAGATTATAGACTTGAAAGAGTATTGCATTTATGGAATCGTATTGATAGCCTCTTACATGTTGAGTGAGTTGTAAAAAATCATAAAGATATTGATTACACCAATGCCTATTAAAGGGGAGTATGTCATGTAGAAGGAAAGAGCATGATTTACCCGATAATAAAATGCATGTCTTGTTTCTTATGCATTGGGCATAGTTGTGATCTGTAGAATGAATGGTATGTTGCGTTCAGTGTTTACATATATGCATAACATGTAGGAATTTTTTTTCCCTACATGCAAGGGATTGAAATTGATTCAACTATATTGAAGTTATATATGGGGAAGGTTATATACAAATAGTAAATATGAAAGTATGCATGACTATGTTAGCAGTCATGTTGGACAAAGAAATTGAAAGTTATTAATCTTACTCACAAGAAAAATATTATAACAAAAAATTTTGTAGCATCCAATAACGAGAAAATACCTTAAAAGTAAGGTTGTTCGATTTTGTTAAAATTAATAACAAGTAATGCAAATGGTGGAAGATATCATTACTTGAGTGGCATACAAAACTAGACAATGTTTCTGGTAAGATATTAAACTAAGGTCATCCTGCTATAAAAATAACTGATAAATGGTATAATTGCTAGAATGTATTAGACCAAAGTAAAGGATGGTGAGAGCTTTTATAAAGATTATATAACTCTAAAAATTGTGGTCAAATTAATCCTTTGATTAATGCACCTAATTACAATATGACTCATTGTTCAGTTGGAAGAAAGTATGGTTAAAGGGGAAATGTAACTTAAACTAATTTCCAGAACATGTGCATCTTTTGAAGGATATGTATAAAGGAACTTATAATGACCCTTGAGTGCAAACCATAGTAATTGGCGAAGTAGCACAAATGGTATGGACCCATCAATCAATTAAATGATATTTAGCAATTTATTTAAAATAGATTCATACCATAATTTGTACCAAGAAATTTTGAGAGGATCTCCTATCTCATTGCATTGATAAGGTGTATAGACAACATAAGGAAATGTTGCATGATTCAAACAAAAATGCATAAACAGATAACTCCAATTCTGGAAAAGGGTGATTTAATGTTAATAATGAGCTAACATGTCAATACCCTGAGGTCATAAACACTTACAACTACAAGGAGTGTAGGATTGCAGGTAGAAAAAAAACATTCATGTATAACTATACGAAATTATTCATGGTCAATAGGTTGTTGAAGCATAAATAGGGCAACAGTAAAACATACGAGGTGAATCAATGAGCTCATGAATATTGAACTTGAATAGCTATGAATTAATAATATGCTTTAGAACATTAAGAGGAAGGAATGATTAAGAGGAAATTATGCATGAATTGAATAATATGCGATTGATATTGTAACCATATGCCATCTGGAATTGATTTACACATGACATAAAAATTTCATAATTACATAGATGAACCATGAAAATGAATGTTAGTATGATACTAAGAAGGTGAAAAAAATATGTGGATAGATTTTATGTCATGCAGGTGATACCATGAGGATGGTATTATAAGTTGTACCACAGTTGGATTATGTACAATAGTACATATGTGACCATGTGATTACATATGCTATAAGGGTGAAAAATGAAATGTGTATTAGTGTGTATAGCATACCATGTGTTCAAGTATGCAATAGTTAGTGAATGGATGTCTCGCTAGGTAACCAAACATGCAAGTTACCCAAAAAAAGGAAAGTAAGTTTAGTACAAGTAACCATGGTTAATCGCAGTTTGGCATACATGCAATTTCAATAAATATATGTATATGAAATGTGAAAATAATCTGTTATACATTTGGAGGCATATTAATGTGAAAATATGCTAACTGATGTATTGTATGCATAGAGACTACAACAAGCAAGTGTTCGACAAGAACACAAAGGCTTGAAAGAATGCAAGCATAGGACATGCATTCTTGAGATAAAATAAATGATAAGGAATAGCTACTTTAATAATAACAGATTATGATATATATCATTATTAAATTTTTCATAGATAAATTCTCACAAATGGTTTGAAAAAAATGTGTGAGACATAGCTATGGAAGGAGAGATGTTGGGAAAACTCCTTGAGACCAATGTATCTATGAAAGGAGAGATTCTTGGAGCACTCGTTGTGGCAGACGTAGATCATAAACTTTTCATGAGATGGCATAGCCATGAAAGATGTTGATTTAGAAACCAGCTACCCATGAACGAGGATATGATGCGGTGATACACCGAAAACAATGTGAAATTTAATGGGTGGAGTATGTAACATCCCTCCCTTGTGTACTACATTATTGTAAACATAAGCTAAGTTAAATCTAGGTATTATATCCTCCCTTGTGTGTTAAATATTGTAGACCTAAGCTGAGGAAATATATGTTTGACACCCTCCTTTGTGTGTTACTCTATTCTACACCTAAGCTGAGGAAAGCTAGGTGATATGTAACATGAAAATAAAACGTACTATTAAATAAATTAATAAAATAAATCACTTGGAGGGTGGAGCACCAAGAGAGAGGAGATGCTTGCTAAATCCCATGAGGAATGGGATAAAGATGAATCTTTCATGATAAGCTTCTAGGTGTGATTCTAGATAAGCTTGGATAGACTGGATATCCATAAGATGGATGGGAGATAAAGATCCATCAAACATAAAATATTTTCGGGAGATAAAGGCAAGCTTTTATGTGGAAAAGTGTCGTGGGAGATAAAGACGAGCTTTTCCACATAAGACATAGGAAAATGGAAAAATACATAAAGAGGGACGTCGTTAATGGTAACTAAATCATGAAGGAGGGTATTAAATACCCAGTGCATCGATCAATGGAGGAGAGTTGATCCTTGGCAAGATCTTTGGCTTGGGGAATCAAAGGTGATTCATGGCTCGGTGGTAGTGCTCCTCCTTCCAATTGAGGTTTAGTTGGCGTCAGTTGCATGGAATGTACTGTATGTTGTTTATTCTCCTCGATATTAGTTCAATCCATTCAACATATATGTTTAGTTGTAGGGCAATGATAACTATACATGATAAATGATTTAGGTTCAATTGATGTGTTCTAGTTCTTTAAGTGTATTGTGTAAGATACTATCTATTTTCATGTAATTGATTTCACTCTTATGCATGTGGATGAGTAAAATGTCCATTGACCCTAAATGTAATCATCATTATGTTAAAGGAACATAGTTTGTATTTAATTTTATATTATGTCTCTCCGCAAATAATGGGTAGAACACATAGATGCATGCATTTCATGGTATAATCTATAATAGTCTAATTAACTATTACATGTTTACTGAAGGAGGCTAGCGTAGCCTCCTACCTATTGTATAAGAGTTGAGTAACTATGTCTAATTATGATTTTGATGCATGGTGGGACTAAATACATTAGACTTAAGTTAATTAATATTGGTGGAAAACATAAACAATGAATGTTAAGGATTACATTACAAAACTAGTTTCTTTCTACAAATTTATAAAATTGTGCTTAATCATAGAGCTCAATAATAGTGTTCAATGTACTAATGACTGGTGTTAAATTCTAAATGTAGTGAGATCAAATCCCAAGCTTAAGGGTCCTAGGGGCGAAATTCCTTGGTAGGTTAAGGAGGGTCGTTACAATTTATGAGGAATTTTAATTCTCTTATGAAGGTGAGAAAACCATAAGAATGACCATGATGTTTTAAATTGACCAACACAACCATTTGACTATATAAATTTTTATTTAAAAGTAATATTTCTTCTCCATAAATCCTTATAAAAAATATCAAAACAATGTTCAAAAAAGCATGTATCATGTTTATGATCATCACTGATGTAGAAAATGATACTCTTTAATCACTTCACAAATATTTTCATTATTATCACATCCAACAATACTAAGCTCTACTTGCGTCCACAAAATCCTCACCACTATAAAGAGCTAGTCTCAATTAAATATTCTATTTCTATCCTTTTGTATATGAAAATGATTAATATATTGATATATTTCTCCTAAACCTCCAAAAAAAATAGATATAGTACTTATGAAAAATATATAATAATGACAAAATATATATATAGTATACTAATAGATACTATATATATATATATATATATATAGGGGTTTAAGTATATACAAAACCAATATTGTAAAACAAAATCTAGAAATATGATTTCAAACTATAAAGTCCATAACATAATACTTAGTAGGTAGTCCTTTAAATCCAGAGTGATGACTGTTTTCTTATTGTTTCAAATTAAAATTTAGGAAAATGTTTACTCACTCATTAATTAAAGAGCACAATAATAAAATTATTAAAAATGTTAAAATTCAAGTAATGGAAATTATGAGACTCCACTAGGTTAAACTAAATATTTCTATTTAAAAGAAATATTAAGCAAAACTATTAAAATTTAAAATTCAAGTGTTATCAACATCAATTAATTTACTCACTTCATGTAAATAAAATTATATTGGAAAGAAATATTATAGTTATTTTATTTTTTGAATACAATTACTTTTTAAGCTATTTCTATAAAAGGTTAGAGTTAATCATATTCACTTTTAGTTAAGAGTGTTTAAAAAAAAATTACATTTAAATCTTTATATTAATAAAAACTTAACCTTACTTTTTATAGTTATATTACATATTTAAATTACTATGAAATCACAGATAAATATATATCACTATAATATGATATTGAAAATAGAATATAAATGAGGCTTATGTTATGTCATGTTTTATTTTGTATATTTTATTTGTTTTGTTTTAAGAAGATAGTGTGTGAAAGAGGTTTGGATTGGCTCTATGGTAATGTGGAAAAAGTGGAAATGGAAACTATGAAAATTGCTAGTACTTGCCTTATCTTTGGTATACTTCAATGTTCCAGTCTAAATATATTTTTAAGTTAATGATTCAAGTAAATAAAATATGTTTCGTCTCAAGTGAAATATCAAGCATATTTATTATTCTCATATCTATAATGCCACTTTTTTTACTTGAACATTATTTTATATTATTTTATATTGGTTTGTTTTTATTTGTGAGCTCATTTGAGTAAAGAAGAGAAAGGATAAAACTTAAGTGAGAAAACTAATGTGAGAGGTATATATAATACTCTCTACAAAACAAGGAATTATTGGAGAATGCAATGTGGAAGCTAAATTAAATCAATTTCTCCTTAATTTTATTTATCTTTTTTTTTTCTTTATCAGATATTTTTCACTAAACAATTATTAAGTGGAAAACTAATAAAGAGAATGGAAACAAAAATTAGGATGAAAGCTAAGGAAAAACCCCTTGAAGTGGAAAGCCTATAAAATCTCTTCTTTTCTTATAGCATCTATTTGAAATGAGAAAAATAAGACCCAAAACTCAATACCAAAGACTCCATCAACACTAAGTCATCCCTTCAAGAAACCCTACCAACTAGGCCAATCTCAAACCTAGTCAATAGAGTCAAACCCTTCTAGAATTGTAGGATTTCTACCCATAGCTTCAATATTTAGGGCCTACAATAAGCCTACAACTTTGGCCACTACATCATGTGTGAGAGAGAGACAGGAAAAATCTTGACCAAAATCTTGATTTTCCTCCATTGGAAATGAGGCCTAGGAGCTTCTTTTTATAATCATCTACTGAGGTTCAGTAACCCTCTTCAAACCAACTTGTTTCTATTCTCTTCAAGTGTTTTGAAATTATCAACAAGGTTTAAATACTAGTAGAAAACAAACACAGTAAAAAGTTATAACTAGATTCTGCAATAATCTAAATTTATTCAAGTTTGGCTAAACAATTGTTTACATATGTAGCACTTGGGGGGTTTGTAGTATATGATGTCCCTACATTGCTGGAGTAACCACTTGGATACCTCAAAACAATAAGCACTTCAATGAGAAAGTTGATGTACTAGGTCCTCAATTTTTCATTTGTATTAGCTTGCTCCCGCAACAAGTGGATAGTGGAGGTTTTAGGCATGCAAAAACATTGATTGACCCTCACCCAGAATGACAAGCACATAAAGTTATATAAAAATTTATAGTTATAAATGAATAATAAAATTTATAGTTATATAAAATCACAATCTAAATACATACATCTTACCATAATAGCATAAAATAACATGAACTCAGTCACCATCACAAGGAAAAACCATACACATATTATGCTACTTGAATAAAATAAGAGTACAAGAGGAGATACAATCCTAGGAATGAACAATTCTATCATATAACAATGGTTACAACCTATATACACATGTGTTACATCATTTAAAAACCTATAAAATACAAGGAAAATCACAAACATACAATATTTGCGAACAAGTGAAAGGGACTATAATTCTTTGACAAAGAAGAACCATAATATTTCACATGCACTTTTGCAAGGGCATCCAAAAAGTCAAGTCTACATGAAAGTACCTCAATTTGTAAATCAAATATTGATTAAAATTATTTATATTATATGAGTCATACTTGTATCTAAAAGAAATAAGGAGAAGAGGTGAAATTCCATATAGACACAAGGCCCATTAATTTCTCCAAAGAAGAGCCTAGACAATGGAAATCATAGGAAAGGGTAACAATAAAAACAAGTTCATGTGCATACAAAGCCAATGCCATAGCTAATTAATAATAAATAACTTAAAAAAAAACTTAAATTAATTCAGACACAATACAAGATCCCACTCTACATAGATGCCTTACAATTACAACTCCAATAAATCCAAAAGAAGTTTAGTAAATTGCAAGGAAAACGAGTCAATCTAGAATAGACAATGTCCAAAAAAAGAATTATTTAAGATTTTCCCGCTGTCAAACAACTAAGATGAAAGGAAGAATTATTTAAATTTGGGCTTTATAGTAGTCAAGAAGATGGGTCACAAACTAAGAAAACACAGTTACTCTCCCTCCTTCCAATCTGTTTAGTTTTAACAAAGCTCTGAATCATAGATAATTAGAAATTATGGGGTTGGCTGCAGATGGGAACAATAGGAGGTGGAACAAAGTTGGCTTCATAAATTTCTTGCTCGAATATATTTGTATTCAAAGCAAAAAAATGTGGAACCTCCTTGAGCCAACTGTCATATGTTCTCGTTGAGCTAACTATCATATGTTGGAAAGAATTGTGGTTGTAGGGCAACTCGTTAGCAACAATGCCGTTGGAGTATGCGAGGAATGTATCATGAGTACTTCAAACTGGATTTTCGTTGCTATAAAACATAGCTTTTTAGGGCATTTATCCTGCATAAGAGTATTTTCCCAAGCATTGATGCAACCGGCCTCCTAAGTCTTTTCCTTCCCGAACAAATACCCCGAGAGCCAACATTGTTGAGGTTAGTAGCTTAGGGGCCAACAGACCCATGAGTTGGCAGTATTAGGTAGGTGGTGCAATTGGAAAAAAAATCTCATAGGCTTATCTCTACATTCTTGGTCCTCCTTCAATAAAAGAAACCAAACATACCTCACACATCTCTGGTGGCCTTTCTATGCAACTCTCTCACAGTGGACATAATCTACAAACATTCTCTCTGTCTCAGGGAATAATGGGAATAATGGTTTTTCTGTGGGCTTCACCAAGATTGATTTCATACAATACAAACTAGCTTTCACTAATCTTATTTTTATTTCACCATGTCTGTTTGAATTCAATTCACGGACCACGTTCGAGAAAAGGGTTTCATGTTCGTATGTTTCGAAAGCCTCAGAACGAAGGTGTCATTGATATTGAATTTAGTGTTTCCATATTTGTAGGTGTAATACTTCAAAGCAATTACCAGAGAGTAGATTCATTTTTTTCACCATGGACCTCACATGTTGTTAAACTAATTCAACTAATTCTGAGATGAATATGAAAGGGAACAAAGCATTTTAAATTAAATTTCAAAGATTTTCTAAAGAAGTGTATTGATTTACTTCTAATTGTTATACATTGAAGTGATTAAAAGAGTGTAAATTATGTTTTTCCCGTGGACCTCAAAAAGGTGTTTACACACCTCAAAAAGGTTTTTAAACTAATACCTTCACCCACCTCAAAAAGGTTGTTAAATTAAATCTCAAGGGAATGTAAAAACAAATAATGAATTTTAAATTAAGGGATATATTTTCTTTTAACTGTGTAGATTAATACTTTAAATATAGTTTTAGGAAAATAGTTTTAGAAGTTTCTGAGGTATATTTAGTTTATTAATTAATCTACTATTTCAATCTTAAAATATATTTTGCAATAAATAATTTTTTCAATTAATATATATATATATATAATATATATATATATATATATAATATATTACAATATAAATATTTTGTGCTATAAATAATTTATATAATATTTTATAACAAATATTATAAAATAATATATAATAATATATATATATATAATATATATAATATTAAATATGGTTAAAAATTATGTAGTTAATTATTAAATATATTGTTTATATTATACATATTATTATAATATCTTAGAATTATTAATATAATACGAAGGAAAATTAATAAATGAAAATTTCAAAACAAAAAGAGATTTAAGACAAAATGGTAACACTTTTCTTTTTTTAACCAATGTTATTAAAGTAGAGAATAAAGTTTAAAAGTAAATTTCTAAGAAAGCCAAAAAATTTTACAATTGTTCATAAATTATATGTTCACTTATAAATGCACTTTCAGTACTCTCCATGTATGGTATATAAAGAGTTTAAGGTAGAGTAATAATTGTTGTTAGTGATTTTAGGGTGATATTGCTATTTTTGTTTGTTCATAGAATATTAGTCAACATTTGTAGGTCATTTTTTTTATTATAAATATCATAAATTGATATGGTAGATTTTGTGGTAAATTTTGTAGTACTTGCTACCATGGGTAAATTTTAAATTTAGAGTTAAGATTATAGTTTAAAATTCCACAATTGTTAATTCTAGATGACAAGATTATTGCTGCATTTGAGTAGTAGAAAATGAATCTAGGTATGTTTTTCTATAATGGTTGTACTCAGTATTGTGAATTTATGAAATAAGATGTCCCATTTAAACTCACTGTCAAACAAGATCATAGATGATGGATTTATCATTGCTAAGGGATTCAAGATAGGTCTTAAGGTATAACAAAACTATCATGCAAGAAGATTTTGCTCATGGTCATAAGTCATGGTTTTGAGGGCAAGACAATATTAGAAAATCTTAGAAAACAATGTTGTCTCGTAGAAATACAATACAATGACCAACCTATATAGAAATCATAGTCACAAGTCATGGTTTCATGGGCGTACCAGCATGAAAACAATGGGAAAATTGTTGTTGGGTTTTAAGTATGAAAACAGTGGGAAAATTGTTGTTGTTGGCTTTTACCCCTAATCCAAAATTGTAATGATGCTTATTTTTTATTATTGGCAAAGACTTTGTTTGAAAACAATAATCCCTTGCTATTCAAAATGGATGTCATATATATATATATATATATATATATATATATATATTATAATTGTTCCAAGTACTCACTGCCATACATTTTGCATTTTGTAGTATGTAGGGGGCTTTGTTAATTTTTTTTAAGAAGTTGGTAATATATTTTTGGACTATATTGTTATTTTTCAATGCATAAATTGAATTAAGAAAAATGGATGCTTGATTTTTGCAAATTCCATAGAAACTATACATTGAATTGTTGATTTAAATCCATTTTATTAACTAATTTTTCATTTCCAAAAATTGTTTATTTAAACATATTTTATCAACTAATTTTTTATTTATGTAAAATGTATGATATAAAATAAAAATAATAGCATTTTATTGTAGAGACACATATAACATTGTTTTAATTATTCAAAGTCCAATATTTTGTAAGATTAGAGTAAGTGGGGATTCCTTCATTTTTTTAGGAATTTTCTGAATATGAATTTGACGTATATTATTATTTGTAATTATTTTAAACAAAATTGATTTAAAAAAAAGAGTGCTTAATTTTTCAAATGTAATACAAACTATAAATTTCTAATAAATTTTTATTTTAATTTATTTATTAACTAATTTTTCTTTAATGAAATGCATAACATCAAATAATAATAACAACATTTTATTTTTTTAAGTTTATCATAAACAATTATAACTTAATTATTGACATCTAGATGTGTTAGTTGCATTACCTCATGCTACCATAGTAACTCTCATGTTTTTTTTTTTCTTTTGTAGCATATGGATGTTGTTATTTTTGTGGCCTTCTCCACTATGGGCTCTTTGGTTCCACAAGTTGTGGGTTTTCTCAATTTAATAGTTATGTGTTGGTTGCTAGGGTATGACTCCTCCTTTTTCCTATAGGTGGCTTAGGATGTTTGTGTGGCTTTTCTATCATCATGGCTCAACACATTATCGAAGGTATTTTGTATGGATTCTCTCTCATGGAAGAAAATTTGGTCCATGGTCATAATTCATAGCTTTGAGAGCACATGAATATTAGAAGAGTTTCCTTGTACAAATAAAAAACAATGACTAACCTATGTAAAAATCATATTCACAATTCATGGTTTCAAGGGCAGACCAGTATGGAAACGTGGAAAAATAGTTGTTGCTCAGTTTTATGGGTAATACACAATGCTAATGACATATATTTGTAGTAGCAATAGGTAAGAACTATGCTAAGAGACTAATAAGTATTTCTTATTATTGACAAAAAGTTTGTTTGAAAACAATGATTTCATGTTTGATTTGGAATGGATGTCATAGCTTAGGTTTCATTTCAGTATATATTTGTTGTAGAGACACAAATATAAGTGTTTCAATTCAACAATGTTCAAGATTTGTAGTAAATGGGTTTTTAGATATCTTTTTTTAATAATTTGGTAATATAATTTTGGATAATATTGTTATTTGCCAGTACATAAATTAATTTAAAAAAATGGATACTTGAATTTTGCAAATGTAATACAAATTATTAATTGAATTGTTGATTTAGATCTATTTTATTAACTATTTTTTCATTTCTAAGAATGGTTGATTAAAATATATTTAATTAACTAATTTTTTTATTTCAATGAAATCTATAACATCAAATAGAAATAATAGCATTTTCTTGTTGATATTATATATATATATAATATATATATATATATAATATATAATTGTTTCAATTTCACTCAACTTCCAACATTTTTGAATATTTGTAGTAAGTGGGTTTTTTTTCTTTTTTTAAGAATTAAGTTAATATAACTATGGATGATGTTATTATTTTTTAATAAATAAATTCATTTAGAAAAAATGGATGCTTCAATTTTGCAAATGTAATAAAGACTATAAATTTGTAATAATTGTTGATTTAAATTTATTTTAATAACAAATTTTTAATTCTAATGAAATGTATAACATCTAATAAAAGTAATAACATTTTATTGTTTTAAGGTTATCATAAACAATTATAACTTAAAGTTTGACATTGGGATGAGTTGGTTGCATTAAGTCATGCTACCATGGTTTTTGTTTTCATTACCATATGCATCTCCTTCTTGTTGTGGCATTTTCCACTATGGTCTCTCTTGTTACTAGCTTCTTAAAATTTATTTGGCATTTGGTTGTGTTTACTCTTAAGGCATGGTGTCTCGTTTTTCCTGATTGCGTACAAGGTCTTTTATGTGGCTTCTCTCTCATCTTGGCTCACTTATTATACAAGGTATTTTGAGTGGCATTTGTAAAATATACCCATGTCTAATGGGTAACTATTTCATTAAAATCACTTAAGACAACAAGAAGAATGAAACCCACTTGGGAAAACTCTATAAAACTCTATCAATATCACCATTAATTGTTTGTTCCATAGGAAATTTGCATTCTTTGTTATGATATAAGAACCCTGATTGGGAACAATAGAAGGTGTGGATATACAAATTTTGAAATGAATAGAAGGTGTGGATATATAAATTTTGAAATGAGACTTGGTAGTGAATATTTCATTTAATAATTCACATTAATAACCAAGAATATGACAGGTAGAATGCCCCAATCTACCTAAAAAAGGTATACCATTTGGAATATTCATTGTATACAATTTGATATTTTGACTCATCTTCCCATTCTTTAGACGAACTATTATGGAAATGAGTGCAGACCCCATAATACCCACCAGGTAAAACATTTTTTTGTAGATTAGCATTTCTAAAAACAATTTTGGATCCCAGCCTAAGAAAATATCTTCAAGATCACACTTTACAGTCACCCAATAATCATCTTGTGGAATATATTTATTATAACCACTAAAATGAATAATATAGAGCTTACCATCCATAACAATGCTTGGCTTCCCCATCCTTCATGTAAGCCAAACTTTATTTTTGACCATGTATATGTAACAAGATATTACTTTCCCCATTCATCTAAACTCGTATGCTCTATGGTATTGTTACACATAAAATCCCATCTACCACTACTACATGTTTAAGAATATTAGAAGAATGTTCAACAATGGAACCTAGTGCACATTTTGCATCCCTCCATGTTTTTTCAATGGGATCATAAAATTCCAGGCAAGAGAGCTAATAGCCTTAGACAAGGCTCCTACTAGAACCTCTAACTACGTACACTTTTTTGTCAATTACTCCTACAAGGAAACAAAAATCAAGATCAAGAGCTGACATGGACTCATCCTTGTCCACTTATTCTTCCTTATATCATACATCCATATGTCCATGTACATAATCTTGAATGTTAGTGTGGAACAAAAATAACAATAGGCTTGTCTTATACAAAAGTGAGAGTGAAAAACAAAAAAAATGAATACACAAGTGATCATATTTAATAGCCTCAAGCTAGGAAAGAGAATGGAAGAGGTAATTTTTATATAGGCATAAATATAAAGAATATTTCTGTTTTCAAGTTAAATAACAAGTTTTGAAATGAGGACTTTCTCTCTCGTTGCTTTAGATATATAATGCATTTGCCACTTAAATGACAATTAATTCATATGAAATAGAATATAAATGCACTTTCCAAAGTTTTAATTGCATTAGAAAACATGGATTTGTGGTTTAATACAATGGCCATTCAAATGAATGATTGAAACCATGCACTAACTCGAAGTTCTTTTTGTATTTGTCTTGAATATTTTCATCATGATTGTGATTTAAGGGATTTTAGATGAGGACCTTTCCCTAGTTTATTTAATGGCGAAATAGATTTACCACTCAAATGACATTTATTAACATGCAATAGGGGATAAGCTCACATTCCAAATTTAAATTTCATTTCAAATGGCCCTTGAGATGATTGAAAGCTTAATTACTTTTAAGATATGTTCGTTGCATGGAAAACTAATGGCATGAATAATAACCCAAGCAAGCATGCATGCCTAAGATATGATCATAGTTACCTACATTCCTTATAAGTGGAAAATTTTGTGTCTAGAAACATTTTATGGGTGACTAATATTTCTTCTTAGTGGAAAATATTGTGTCGAAAAACCTTTCATGAGGAAACTAATTCAGTCCATTTGGGATAACTCACAAATTATAGATCAGAGTTGGTTGCTAGGAATGAGTTTCTTGTTGCTTTCCTTCCTTTCTAGATAGGGTATACCTATGTCTTCTTGATGGTGGAAGTCAGAAATGAAAAATATCTAATGCAATTTCCATTTAAAACAAATAATGAGCAAGAAAAATAAAAATAAAAAGGGTCGAGAGACAAAAATTTTACTATTATCAAAGGAATATCTACACATAGTTCATTTTCAATTATTAAAGATGGGTATGTACATCATCTTTACAACATACAACACAATACATATCATATTTTACATATGAATTCAAAAAGCATCTCTTCTAAATAGTGCTAAGGATCTTAAGGACTCTATATTTTAAGTCTCAAGCAGAATCTGAGGGCATGGAAGGGAATTGCATGAAAACATAGTGGGAAAGGAAACCTTGATTGGGAACAACATAACGTGACAATATACAAATTTTGAAACAAGACTTTGTAAGGAATATTGTATTTAATCCACATTAACCACCAAGAATATGGGAGGTACAATATGTTATCTAAAAATATTTACAGTTTGGAATCTTCATTGTATGTAATTTGATATTTTGGCTGATCATCCCATTATTTAGAGGAATAATCATGGAAATGAGGGGAGACCCCATCATACTCACTAAGTAGATATTTTCCTTCTTGTTTGACATTGCTAAAATAAATCTTTGATCCCAATCTATGGCTATGGCCCACCAAATGCAAATTATTAGCAACAATAAATTATTCTTAAGGATGAAAAAGTTTAAAAGATTCAAATTATATGTATGATGCACGAGGATTTCATTAAAAATTTTCAATGGATTGGAACTTGTTTTTGTAATTCCAGAAGATATAATTAATACAATAGTGAATCAGTTTGAAGCCTGAAAAAATTGAAAGGACTCAAATTATCTCTATGATGCATGTGTATTTGATTTAACATTTTGAAAGGGTTTGACCTTATTTGTGTGATGCATGTGAATTTGATTAGTATTAGACATGCTTCATTGGGATAAATCATGATTGTTATCCTTAATTCATATTTATTATTTAAATATTCAATTAAATCCCACAACATATCACATAATATTCTATGCTACTCTTTCTCATGCCCTATTGTGTTTCACTTGCAACGTATGGTGCAATTTATAGTTTATCTTATTTGACACAACATGTTATCCTCAACATTGATGAGATACTAATAATAACAACCATCCAATTTAAGGTGAAAATAAAAGGAGATACCAAATAGGTGTATGAGACCCCTTTGTTTCTGTCTCAAGAATCCACTTCTATTTGTCTAATTGCTAAAGTCTAAAAGTAAAGATACTCTACAATACTCTTTAATCGACACTCACTTCTATCTATCTAATTGCTAAAGTCTAAAAGTAAAGATACTACACAATACTCTTTAATCGAAATTAACAACTGAAAACACATATTCTTAAACACTATACATGACAAACTATATATCCTAATAATTTTACATGGGTCTAAAATAAATTTCTATGAAAATGACATTATATTTGTTTTATAAAGGACAACATGCTATCAATAATCATGATATTATGACTAACCTATATTCATATTAAACTCAAATCTTTTTAACACTTGATTCTATATCATGCACGGATAAAATTACTTACCCACAACTCTGCTTAACACTTTTGGTCACTATGTGGGGAAGCCACTGCTATCATTTGGAAAAAGTGTTAAACACACATGGGGAGTGAGAGAGATGTAAAAGATAAAACATGCAATACAATTTTTATTCACAAATGATATACATTTATAGTACATTATGTGACCATTGGGATTCACATCCCAAGGTCCCTTCGACTCCATTTGTCCATTCGGCTTCCACAGTAACCCATTGAGGATTAGGTGTCCAACATTCCCCCCCTCAATCTGAAGGGTTATGTATGAGTCCAAGAAAAGAGTTGTAATACAAAATGTGCAAAAATGCATGGCAACACTAGGCTGAATGTGATCTCTGAAATGTTGGTATAAAGGGTGGTGGTTTAAGGATGGCCACCAACACTGGAACGCTTAGTGCAGTTCCTGGAACTCTTCCAAAGCTAGCAAGAAGCTGGAGTCTTCTGCTAGAGGAAGTTCTCCTATTGTTTTAAAGAGGGAAACCTTCAACCATAAAAGGGAGGTCTCACCCCGCATAAAAGGTAAAACTTCAACCTGAAAAGGGAAGTCTCAACCTGTGATGGTTTAAGGATGGCCAACAACTCTCGAATGCTTAATTCAATTCCTAAAACTCTTCCAAATCTGGCAAGAAGCTGGAGTGTTCTGCTAGAGGAAGTGTTCTCAATTTTTCTTCTCGAAACTCTTCCAAAACTGGCAAAAAGCTGAAGTATTCTGCTAGAGGAAGTGTCATAGATTGCCAACTGAAGGCATGTTCACGGGCATCCTTGTCTCTGGCTACAACTCTGAAACTAGTGTGTCAGGTTGTGGCTCAGGTTCGTTTGATGTGGCTTTGAAGCTTGTAGATGACCATCATTTCCCCCCCTGTCAGATACAAGGTGAGATGATGGAGAAAACTCAATTGCAAGACTGTTCAATACTCTGGAACAAGTTTTGACATGTGTTTGGAATATCTTCTTAGCTGTTGATGCCCATTGCCAAGAAGCGATCCATCCTAGATAAATATTTGTTCTTGCAGGACGTTTGTTTTTGAAGCATCTGTTTGAAGAATGCCTCGTTTTATGACAGTGCTTACATGGATCAAGATCAAAACAGTGATCTTTCAGATGGCCAACTCGATCATAGTGTTGGCATTTCACGATCTGTTGTTGTCGTTGCTGTGGAAGAGGAGCAGAGTCTGGAACACCTGGAGGTGAACTGTCATGAGGAACATATGAACTCTCATGAATGAATCCAGCGCTCTGAAACTGAATGGGCTTGGCGTAGTCTAGAATATGAAAGGACAAGTCCTTGTCATATCCAAGACCAATTATGTGCTTGTTGTGGACAAGTTTTTCCCAAGGTCTAATGATGAGCTTGAGAAGTGCAGACTGAGTTTCTGCATCTGCATGTACAACTGCTACTTTATTTGAATGAACAGTAACATTATTGACTTGCTGTTTATGGGAGTTTGTTTCAATCTTCTGAACAGAAACGGGTTCCGAATGATGTCTATTTTGATGTAGCTCTTCTTGCTCTAGCTGTGATTCAAGTTGCAAAAAATCAATCTTTTCCTGTGCATTTTGCAGACATGTCTGAATTTCTGAGAGAGAGGCTTTGTTGATTTGGAATGTGTCATTAGAAGTAGATTGTATTAGAGTTTTCAAAAACTCTAATACTTCACCAATTTTATCCATTTTCCAAAAACATGCATTGCCTTAATGATACTTTGAGTTCCTCAAAAAGCCAAAAGCTTCTTGGAAAGATATTTCAAGCTTCTTAGAAAAATGAGGCATTACTTTAATCAAAAATCCAAATCTGATCCAAAGACTAGCCAAAACTATTCCACAGTCAATAACAAATCTCCCTTGGTGAGGTGTGGTTCGAACTTCTCCAAATCATATTGAAATATGACAATAAGAAAATCATGGGAGCACGGTATATGGGCCTAATACCATCTTATTACTCGCTGCCAAAATATATATTATGCTGACAACAATGTTGAAAAAACCATTGACACCAACGACCATTCGCATCACTTCTCTCAGGATGCCTAGTGGCTGCTAGCCCTGCGTGTTGGCATTAACAAGAAGGTTCTTACTATATTTATCCTTCAAGATACTATGTGTCCTGGAATACGAAGAGACTCAAACCAAATCGATCTCCAACATTAATAAGAGCTCACAGCATCACATACTCAACAAAGAGGAGAAGTATACCAATGCATACACAGTCAATTTGATGTATTCACACCAGACACAGTCAACATTCACTAAACGCAGGAGCTACCAACACAATATAAAATGCAATGCTTCCACAAATCTGCGTACATAACTCAATATGGGGTTCATCCACACTGTCGAGGTTCAGCTTGCACAGTGTTCAAGATTACAAAACTCATCCAATTACTTATCCACCAACCATTTTAATGCTTCCATGATAAGTTTGGTAAGATGAATTGATGTTCCTGCCACTCACGCACAACCACTGAATTGATGGTCATCTTTAAACCAATGACTGTGAATAGATTTCAAGTTTTCGATTTCATCTTAGAATAACTGGAGCATTTGTACATTCCAGTTTGAATACGCAAATCGAGGATGGCATGGTTGGTAAGAAATCATTTCTTCGAAGACGAAGATGAAGAGAGGCCAAAGAAGCCTCGCTATTATCGACTCACAGAAATCAGAGCCCCTATTTATTCTTTCACGGACCCTACCCGCCTCGAGGACATTCTCGAAGCAATGGGGCAATTTGTTAATGGCTTGAAGTTTGCACGAGGGACTTGCAGTTTGATGCCTAAAACATTTATGAAAGAGATCACAGAAATGGCACACAAGCACAAAGTGAATGTGGGTACAGGCGATTGGGCGGAGCTTTTACTGCAGAAGGGCCCTAGTGGTTTTAAACAGTATGTTCAGGAATGTAAAGATTTGGGTTTTGATATTATATATTTAAATGATGATTCACTCAAAGTTCCTGAAGAAACTCTCTTGTGACTTATTCGGAAAATAAAGAATGAGAGGCTAAAAGCAAAACCTCTATTTGGTATAAATTTTGAGAAATCTTCTATACCATCGAAGGACGATAGAGCTGGGTCGGATGTTTCGCATTCCCGTGTGGACCGGTTCAAAGAAGGGTTGGATGAGAATCACCCCTCTCAGTGCAACTCGTGGAGACTCGTGGAATATCGCCCAGAAAAGAGAATGATGAAAATAATGGAGTAGTGATGACTCTTCATCAGGTGAGAAGCGAAGAAGGATTTATCTCAGAGACTACCCAAAATATTAGCGACTAACCAAGATGGTGAGAAATTGCTAATCTCTAAATATCGCAGTGAATGCCCAAGTATTTTGGATTGTGAAGGTGGGTATTAATGAGTAGAAGCAACTCATGTTATCAAACATGGCTCACATTCCAATTAGATTCTTACGGATTTTCATGTCAGGACAAAGGCAGTGCACCGGATTAGTTGAGAACGATAAAGGCGTTTTGTATGTAGAGAGCCACTACATGAGCACCATTCAGACCAGTCAGTGCGCAGTCTCAAGCGTTACCCATATTATAGCGCAGGGAAGACCCTAATTATCACGCAGAGGGCAAATGTGTCAAGCTACAGAAATGCAGAGGTTACATATATAGAGACACAAAAACAAGTGGTAGCAGACCAGTAATCCACTGGTCTCATACCATGTTAAACACACATGGTGACCCAGAGATGTAAAAGATAAAACATGCAATACAATTTTTATTCACAAATGATATACATTTATAGTACATTATGTGACCTTTGGGATTCACATCCCAAGGTCCCTTGGACTCCATTTGTCCATTAAGCTTCCACACTAACCATTAAACTTCCACACTAACCCATTGAGTATTAAGTGTCCAACATTTAAGGTAAGTAAATGTTTATAAATGAAGAGGAGAACGAGCTGTGGTATTCACATGGTTATTATCACCGACAGCCATAGAAGCTCTTTTCTTATTCTTCTTGAACATTCCTACGCTGCGTAACTGTGCGCTTTTCTTCGCTTGCATCATAGTAATTGTGGTATCTCGCGAGCCACGATGGCGGGAGGCAGTAAGTCCACCGCGTGCCTGAAGAGACTGATGGCTGATTTGAAGACGCTGGAAGATGATGACGCCCCTGCAGGTGTTAGCGCCTGTCCGCGAGAGGAAAATATTAAGATCTGGGATGCTATTATTTTCGGGTATGTATACTAGGGTTTCTGTAAATTTTTCCTGGTTCTAAAATTACGATTTTTTTACATTTAATGACTGTCCTGTACCCATAATCGTCTGCAGTCCTTCAGACACTACATGGGATGGCGGTGAGTATTTCC
>APFE030908566.1:585-89192 GCA_000404065.3 Pinus taeda | reverse complement strand
TATTAAATTTTAGAATTAAAAAAAAAAATAAAGATATATCTGTACTCTATTTGCACTCTTCAACCTGCAATACATATAATAGAATTGTTCAGCAAAATTGTCTAAAAAGAGTCTAAAACTCGTATTTGACAGTTTCAGTCTGCATTACTTTTTTCCCAAAATACCTGTGAAACCTAATACATGTATATATTGGGACAAAGCCTCCAGGTAATAGACATTTAAAATAAAAGTTACATTACTGTAGAAGGCCCAGTTAACTATGAGTTTTTGGTTTGTCAGACTGTTTTTTGTTTTCTTTGTTTCTAGATGATCCCATGGATATAACCTGGTCATTGAATAGGCCATGATAATAATGCTAACCAGAGTGGTAATTGTTTGCTTTAAAGTAACACAATTTTGAACTTCATTAGTTGTTATCTTTATTGGTATAACGTTTCCATCAGCGAGGCAATTTCATCATCCCTGTTGATTCCTTCAATCTGCAATTTATCACTATTATAGTTGTATTACCAACAATGTGTGCTTTGTTTCTTTTAAACACAGGTCGAATATCTAATCTCAACATAGTGGATACTGGGCAACATGCTCATTTTCCATTAAAATCTCCCAACCAAAGCCCCCAAAACTGTTCAGATTTGTCCCAAGTCATACCTAGGCTGGAGAAACTATCACTAGTTTGTAAGCCAATAGAGAACCCAAAACAGAGTGAGCTCTGCTGCCAAGAATGGATAGCACAGTGCCGTGCCAACGAAGCTTCAATCCCAAGTTCTTGAAAGCCAGGGCTATTGAGTTGAGGGAACTTCTAAAACCACCATTCCATCCCAATAACACAACAATAAGACAAAATACCAACATCCATCCATAAATATAACATCTAAAAAATCACCCAACAATGAAGCAAAATACCAACATCCATCCATAAATATAACATCCAAAAAATCACCCAACAATGAAGCAAAATACCAACATCCATCCATAAATGTAACACTCACAAAAATCAACAGTGTCACCATCACCACTAGATGCCTGAAGGCTACCAGTTCCCCTTGCTCCAAGGACTTTTTTGCACTTAGGAGTTCAAATTCACTGCAGACAAGGATATGAACCAACCAAGACCTAGAAATGTAGTCTCTCGCGAGATCTATGGGTAGCTATGAACTCGACTTGTCTGTAGAAGAAAAACAAGCCACGGGAGCATCACAAACATCATATCTTCACGCTTTGCTTGCATCTTCGCACTGGCACCCAAAATTATGAATCAGAGTGGTTGATTAACTCGCTACAACATTGATGACAGCATATGCAAATGGACTACAATGCATGTATGTCCCAACCTTGGAGCTTGGTTTAAATTTGCCTTATGACTATTATGGCGCCTAAGTCTGTGACATGCTCGGCTTGATTATTGACTCTATAGCCATGTAATTAGGAGATTGGGAAGGTTAATTCCTTTTTTTAAATATGAGAATGCCTTTTTTGTCAACGAGTTTAATTAATGAGTTTAATTGGTTATATTATGTTCTAAGGGCAGGAAAGAATTTTACTATCTTAAATTTTGTTGCATTCTCTTCAAAGCATGAAAAAAAAGAAAAAGAAAAAAAAAAGTGTTTTACTTATTGATCTAATATCTAAGTCTGAATTCCTAATAACAATTAACCACTTATAACATTATTTACCAACAATCTTCATACTTTTTTTTAGCCTATGAGTTTACTTGGCCATAGTATGTCTTAAGCACATGAAAGAATTCTACTATCTAAAATCTTGGCACATTCTCTTCAAAGCACTATTATAAGAAAGAAGAAGAAGTGTTTTAATGAATGATCTAATATTTATTTAAAATCACCAATAACAAATAATCATTTATAACACTTTCTATCAACAATCCTTATACATTTATATAAAGCAAGAGTCTAACTTAGTTATTTATGGCTTTGCCCAATCCCCATCAAAAAAAATTACCCTGTTTTCCTTATGATCAATAATAATGATCACCATTTTTCTTGCCATCCCTTAATATAACCCTATTACAATAGGGTTATGTAGTGTTAACAATGATATTTACAATTACATCAATCCCTATTGTAGTGTTAACAATGATATTTACAATTACATCAATCCAAAGTGTTAACAAGTGATATTTACAATTACATCAATCTAAAATAATTCCTAATAAATTTCACCAAAAAAATGTGGATTTTCCTCCAAATAAATTCTCATTTCGTGATTTTAATATATAGAAAGATAAGTTTTGAACATTATAGAAACACATTCATATTGCAAAGACAATTTCAAAAGTACAATAGATTAGGCACATCCAACTTAATAATAATAAACATTATAGATGAAAGTATTATTTATTTTTAAATAAATAATAAAAACATAGCAACTTTCCTCCTCAAGCTTGGCTTTATGTTATTAAGTTGTTGTTAAGTTATTAAAGAAAAATATTATACTAATCATATATTATATACTAGAGTGGGAGAATCATCTAATCTGTTAATTGGGAGTTAGATTTCTCAATAATCTAAATTTTCATTGAACTTTTAGTGATTTCGGTTGATTTAGAATTGGAAAAAATTTGATTTAGAATTAGAAAAACTCTGTAGTGGCATTTCTTTTACCACACATATATCTTAGATCATGATAGAACTCTATTGATACCTAGAATTTTGTTAGATTCTCATTAGAGTTGTGGTAGAAAGCAGGTATGCTTGCTACAACAATAGCTTACTCCATGGAATGGGTTAACAAGAGGACAAACTCAACATTTTTCTTAAGTCCAGTGTTTCTTAACAAGGTAAAGTCTTGTGTTGATCCACTATTTGTTTTGAAATTTCAATTACACGGATCATCCTAAAATGAACCAAAACCTATAGTTCTCATTAATTAGGTGGACTATAACTTTTGGAAAAAATCTCATTGCATTAGAGGAAAATTTTCTTAAAAAAAGGTTAAACTTGTCCACATTAAACTTACTCCATTATATAATATCTATTTCTATATATGTTGATTGCAACATTTATTTGTTTTGCAGGTTATATGTATGAGAAAACCCCATTGAGTACTTCTCATTTCATGAATGGTGCCCTCGATGAATCCTAGAGTTTTTAGGGCATAAGGATGCTTAACAACAAGGTTGGAACCCATTACAATATCATGTTTGTTATTTGTGGGAATTAAATCTAGGTCGAGAGGATAATAATCATTCGAAATAAACCTAATTAACATATTGTTTACAACCTACTTAAAATGAAATTAAAATCATCCCAAATTCCTAATAAAATCATAAAGTCTCTACATAGGAAAATACATTGAACTTAAGATATGCCAACCTACTAAAAATGGTGTGATTTGCTTATTTTATGTTATTGCCTTGAGAAGCGCTCTCCAATTGTAATGTAAGGTTTAACATTTTGATTAAGCCAGATTACGCAAAAATAAAAATAACATAAAATTTTAAAAATAAAATTAAATAAAAAGATTAATGTAATGTAAATATTTTAACTCGATCAAAATAAAATAAAATAAAAATAAAAAAAATAAAAATAACTCTAAAAAATAAAAATAAAAATAGCCCATGGTATGGACCTATGGTATTTGAGAAACTTATGGTAATGACAAAATGTATTTATGTGAAATATAGCTCATTTAAAGAGGGAATGAAACTAGCCTAGATCCATCTTGACTCGAAATCTACCAATCATAAAGAGAGATAAATCTCTTTTCAATTTGATCACTCTAGATATTTAGTAAATCCAAAATTAAAATAAATTTAAACCGATATATTTCTATATCAAATAATACATCTTTTAATGTAAAAAATATACATTATTTCTGTAAGGGAAGTAAAACATTTGGATCTCCCCTAAATGTAAGGGTTTATATAATTTGGTATTGATAACAAAAACCATGTAATAAATGCAAAGATGTTTTTGATAATGCAAATGAGAGGACGAGCTTTCCAATTTGGAGAATTGTGTACCATTGATAGTGAATGGATTTGAATTTATGACATTTATCAAGATGAATCCAAATTTTATTCACTTTTGAAAATTGATTGAATGGATTTCAAGTTACGACATTTATCAAGATGAAACTTTGTTCACATTCGAAAGTGTGTAGAACTCGATGTCAAAGTTGTTGTGTTTTACATGTTTCTTGTGCTTTATGAAGAGTATCATTCATCTATACATTAATATTTGCTCTCACTTCACATAATGGGTGGATTTGTCTGGAGCTTATTGTTATTTACATATGTGGATAGGATTGGGTTATTTTGGTGTTTTTGTTAGTTAGATGTGGATTGGGATTTATAAAGATCTTTTTATTTGGGTATTTTTGTTGTTGGGATGTAGATGGGTGGAGACAAAAATTAGAGGTATAAATAATATTGTTAGTTAGATTTTATATGAAATTTTACGAGATGAATTATAAATTAGAAGGTTGTTTTCTATTATAGTTGTGTTGAAAAATATTAGAATATGTATATTATTTTTTGTTGGAATGATGTTATGTTGAAAATGAATGAATAATTGTTTGGCTAATATGTGTTTTTCATTCCTCTATTTTTGGTAGATGCAAAGGTTTAACAATTTATGTTTTTCTTTATATATATATATAGAGAGAGAGAGAGAGAGAATGAATTACATTGTGATGGTTTGTTCATCACCAAAATAGATTTTTCTTTTAGATTCTATGACACATTTTATCTAGCTCTCAAACTTCAAAGACGACGTCTACATTATTGACAATTTATAAAACAAGTAAAAATTCACAAAAAAAACAACTTACATTATTAGTTGACAAAAACATGGGGCTCAAGGATGAACACCTTCTTTTGCTTTCCTTGTTGAAGGATGATGTACTTTAAGGAGCTACACTTCCATTCCGTTTTCTTGTTTATTTCAATCCAATCATTCTTAGCAATGTCACTGAGTTTTAAGAAAGTTGGGGTCTCTATAAATCCTTATTGAATTTCATTATTCATCAATGAATCTAGGTCACTTCCATGACTTGAATGTTACATCTTTTGCCTCATATGATCCTCCACAAGGTGGCTATGAGGAGGGAAGATTGGTGGCCATAGAGGGGGGAATTTCTTAACAACCTTTGGATGAATGACGTTCCCACTCGCCACAAGGTGGTAGGGAAAAGACATGAAAAGGGCTCATAACCCTATTGATGCTTGATACTTTCCACCCTATGGTTCTTAGACACATAATCACTCCACTAAGAGGGCTTGCATTTCCTCCATTTTTTTGCTTGATTGCCTTTGAAGAAAAGGATACCAAACACTCATGCTTGAAACAAACATTACAATTTATTTTGTTAGTAATCCAATGGTCATGCCCAATCACGATTCTCACATTGTGAAATTTTCAAGAACCCTTGCCTTAAACTAGTGTAAATGCATACTTAGGGAGCAATGGATTATGTTTTTGGCTATGATAATATTCTTACTTAAAGCATTACTAATGCGATTAAGAGATTTATAGTGTTAATATACAAGAAGGGGATTGGGCATTCTTAACCAGATTGGAATCAAGGATAACAATTAAGTAAGCAAGTTTGACCTTGCCTTGCATAACTTAATAAAGAGGCAGACGTTGCCCCTAACCAAGGATCATTACTTGCCATTAACACTCTCTTGAAGATAATTTCTAAGACAACTTTTTTTTTTCTAGCATAAGGGTGAATTGCCACAATATTCTTTAGTAATGAACCCCATGAATCATAGACCTTCATAGCCTTATGCTTTAGTTAAAAAACCCAATGAATTTTGAAATCATTCTATTTCTTGGGACATACTCTTCTTCATCCTTGAAGCATGAGCGTTCCAACTTCAAAACCAAAGCTTACATGGCTTCTATTAGTGTGGAAGGATGAAAATGAGGTCTTTCCTTGGAGAGAGAGAGAGAGAGAGAGAGAGAGAGAGAGAGAGCCATGCAATGGTTGCATTACCTTATTTGAGACAAATAAAATCAAAGATACAATGTGTAGGAATGTCGAGACCCACTCATAGCTTTGAGAGTTGGAGGAAGAACAACCACTTTTAGGGGTACATTATGTAAAAGTTGTTATGGATTACAATATGTATAGGCTTCCATGGACATAGCAAGAAAATTAGACAAGGGAGGGAGATCATAGAACTACACAACACTACTCTTTCAGCTAGGGAAAAGCCGTAGTCACAAAAGGAGAATGTTTGATACTCACTTACTCCATTTATTATGTTCCATCTTAACCAATGAACTTATTATTGTCTTGTTGTAAGGCATAATTTTTTTTTTGGAATTAAAAACCATTCATAAAAATATAATCACGTTCTTTTTGTATGGTACATAAGCAATTGTTAAAGTTCAAGGAAATACACTTCCATGATTAAGACAATGCTAGTGTAATGAAAAAAATGAGGTGCATTTTACAACTGAGTATGAATGAGAAGCAACATAAAAATAAACTAAAATGAAAAGAAATTTGAAGTTTATATAATAAAAATGAAAGATGAATATTATAATAAAAATGAATATAATAATGCCCATGTGGCATAGAATACACAGTGATAGGGTGTTTTGTTAAAGCGCTCCGTGGTGTAAAGCTCACTGGTTTGAAATTCTAAGGGCAAAAATCTAGCCATACTAAGGGTTGGTGTGGCCTAGGCAGAGTGTGATCTTTGAGTTCTTTAAGGTGATTTTTACGGCTTAAATGTCTCTTTGAGTTCTTTAGGGTGATTTTTACGGCTTAAATGTCTTTGGGTCGCTGCTACTCAACCACAAATTAGTGTGTAATCATTTCAGGATCCAATACAGACGTCCACCTTTGCCGTACATTAATAAATTGAATTACATAATTAAAATTTTAAAATGTAAATAATTTATACATTTTAAAATATAATTTAATAATAAAATTGTTCCTTAAAATTTGAAATTACAGTGAATAAAAATATATTTAAACTACATAATTATTAAATGGTTAAGATTATTCTTAATAATTAAAATAATTTATATATTTTAAAAATAAATTAATAATGAAAAATGTTTTGTAAAATTCTAATGCAGAATAGAATGTTGGGACTTTTTTCTAATAGAAATAGGAGTTGTTTTTAGTGAGATTTTTTGGAAGCTTTTAAGATATGTTTTCCTGGTCTAATTTTTTAAAAATCTGGCTGGAACTTATTGAAATCATAAGCTTGATGCGTAATAGTGTGCAATTGAAATGCTCTAAAGGTTTTCCAAAATACTGAATCCATATATACAGTCAAAAAATTTGTTTAAATCTCAAATTTTTCCAGAGAGGAGAAATCCAAAATAACACACTAAAAACAAAATACTCTACTTTGACTTACATTCACATATAAACAAAAATTTGCTCCCATACCATCATATATATAAACGAAAATTTGCTCCAATACCAGACGTGCACCTTTGCCGTAGTTTGGGTAATCGGAAAAGCAACTGCCCTCAGCGTACGAAACGCGTGTGGTACAGAAAAGTTACGGCATTTAGTGGCCGCATGTAAATTCAATGTAAGTCCAGAGTCAAGATAACGTAAAACCGAGGTTATCAGTCACAACTACTGCGAGAGCTGAGCGTACTTTGGTCCCCCCTCCCCCGGCTTTTCCATCGGCGCTCTTTACAGTGGCGGCAAGACGCGGGGGTTTGCAAATTCCACGCCATAGGAAAGATTCCCCAAATGGACCAGCAATATTAATTATGGAGTCTGATTCTACACATTTCTCGCATGAATCCGAGACCAATTGAGCAATTTATTTTCTTGATTTGAAGCCTGAAGCGAAGCAATGGGGTGCTGTTTCTCAGACACAGCAGGCGGCCAGCAGGCAGTAGGTAGCACTGATGTCAACGCGGACCACTACGCGATTAGCCACGCTCCTCAGGATGATCTCAACCGCGAGGCTCACGCTGCGGTCGAAGGTCTCATGAAATTCCGGGGATTTAATTCTCTGTCATCGCAACTCGAGGTAACTAAATAGCATTTCTATCTGATTACTATATTTTTCCATGACTTTAATGGCAAAGCATTTAGGACAGTATCTGTCTGTATATACACCGCCGGCCGGATGTATATATACACACATGTACCGCCATAATTATTCCTCAGGACAGTGCTGGTTGCTGGCTAGAAGGCTACCATCATTTACAAGGAAAAGGATGCCTATGCAATTACCTTGCTCAACACGCCTCTCTGTAGTTGTTTGGTAGGTCGCAGTTCTTGAAACCCTAAGAGGATTTCCGTGCGGCTGCTAAAGTCTTCCATATATGATAGTTTTTCAGTTTTTAAATTTTGTTTGTTTGATTTAATTTAAGAAACAAAAAAGTAGATTTTTTTCGCTTTTGATAACATGATTTTAATTACAAAATTTTGCCCAAAGTAAATCATGGTTCATAAACTTGGTTCGGTTAAAATTTGCATCATCTTTAATATATTTGGAGTAAGGTCTTTGACGCAAGGGTTCAGGTCAATGGATATAAATATAAATTGTGCGGGTGTATAATTTTTATCTTTAATCATTTTAATAATATATATTAATTAAGAAAGATTTAAATATTTTTTTGTAATGTTTAGTAGGATTATCTATTTTCTATTATATATAAGGTAAATTTACACCACATAATGTCACAATTTTACCACACAATGTCACAATGGTCTCAATTAATTGTTTGGTTCTTGGCATGAATGATTGTTTTGTTATTGAAAAGCAAGTGTCCTTAGGGTTTGATAACTTGCATCAAAGAATACAACTCTTTATCATCTAGCATGCATTTTAGTTTTGCATACATAACTAATAAGAATGGTAGACAATTGTGTGGCTTATTGCTTATGATGAACAACAAATACATATTGAGAAGCACTTGTTTCTAGTCCAAGGGGTTATGTGAGAGTAGACAAACCTAATATTAGTGTTGTACGTATTACATCTTTAAGAGCCTTGGATGCTTGGTGACTGGTCATGTTTGAATCCAAGTAAAAACTTTTATAATGCTAGTGAGTTGGTGGAGCAAGGAAGTGATTTGGACAGTGACTTTTAGATTTGACCTTTGTTGGTCTTATCTTGTGAGAGAGAATGGTTTAGATATGGAAGAGGCACCCATCCATCATTTTATTGCAAATGAGGATATCAACTAAATAAACAATAACAAATATCTAAAAAGGTGTGGAAGTACAGTACTTTGTTAATAACGTGATTGAACATGATTAAGGCATTGGAGAGTCCAAAATGAACGATGAATAATTAAAAGAAGCTCATATTTGGTCTTGAATGTCATCTTCTAAACCTTTTGAAGTGTGCATGCCAACTTAATGTTCACCTAAAGCAAAATCTGACTTTTTTGAAGTGTCATGTTCGTTGGAGATGATCCTCATTTGGAGATGTTCCTTGGAGATGATTCTTATTTGGTTGCTAACATATGGGTGATACCTCCGTTAAGGTTTAAAACCCTAAGTACAAATTTGTCCCTCGTGCACCTTTAATATAAGGTGTTTAATGCACTTGGGCTAAGGTGAAAGCCTTGTGCAACTTGGATGGACTAAACACCCTCACTTGTGAATGCTTAGTCAAAAGACAACTTCTGTAACATGCCAAATTGTATATAATTTATTGAATATCTAATGCTAAATGTTGTATGCTACTTATGTTAATTGATAGCATTCTAACTCTATATATATATACAGAGAGAGAGAGAGGTGTTGCACTAAATTTTGCCTTTATGAATGATTTATGTAAGTTGTCTTTATATGTCCATCTCTTCCATCAAAGTTGTTATATGCATATGAGTCAATTTGAAATCTTAAACCCCATGATAAGATGAATAAACCTATAATAAAATGAATGATTTGTGTGGCAAGAAGTTGTTGAGCTTTTTTAAAAACATCAAAGTAGGCATCTATTTTTCTTTTCACTGCTCTAGGTGGAAAACTTGTCCCAATGCTCTCCTCCACCTACCAAATGATGAACACGACGATTAGGCGTCCTTGCATTTGCAAATTAAGAACAACTTTGCCTATGAAGATAAGATGTTTAGTTAAATCCATATGTTTGGCCATCCTTGTATACGTTGTAAGTGTTCTTGACCCATCTTATATGAATTTATGGGTATGCTAACATGGTCATCATAAGAGAATATGTTGTAGCATTCCATGGGTGTGACATAACAAAAATTATGTTTAATAAATGGTTAATTTCATATACACATTGCAAATATGGTCTGCCAAAGTGGATCCATTGGTAATTTTGAACTATCCAAAATTGTAGGGGTGCAGGTGTGATTGTATGGGGAGATTTAACATTGTAATAGAGCCTCACAAGATTAGATTCGTCATGTTGTCATTGTTAATTATCATATAATCTAGTGAATCCTTAACTTGGAAAGCTGGAATAAAGAGAATCTTTGTTAGAGGAGTATTTGGTGATCATCTTAATAGATTGAGGTTGGGCCTTGTAAAGTAATAATTTCAATACTGTTGTCATCTACTTTGGTGTGTTATTTTGCCATAAGCGTCTTCACATTTAATGCTTTTGCCATAAAACTTCATTTTGGCACTTCCAACTCCATTATGATTGTCAAAAGTTGAGATTCTATTAGATTATTTGACTAGATGTTTGATGAAGAGATCACCTTAAGTTAGCTTGATTGTTGTATGTGAGGTTGTTCACACATTGTCTAATCCTTTAGCAAGCTTCCCTTCCCTTGTCGAAATTTGGTAACACAAGTAGTTAGAGTTCCAATTGATTCAGAACTTTGATCTATTGTGTGAGGATTTGGGTTGATTTGGAGTTGACCAGAACCTCAAGCATCATGTCATTATTTATGGAACTTGGATCATGGTGGAACTCTAGTCATCTTGAACTTTTTGTCATGTTCTTATCATATTTGTTATTGGAAAGAGGGTCCTTTTGCTACATGACTAAGTTACTTTGTTGTATTTTGTTCGTAAGGGTAAGCTAAATGCTTTCCATTCGATGATTGTGTGATCTTCTATGTGTCTTTGTAGTGATATTTTTTTGGAAACCACAAAGGGAAGTTGTGTTTATGGCAACTAGAGGAAGGAGGGGACCATCTAAATTAAATGATAATGCTCCATCTCTTTGCTTAAATAATTGTCTATAATTTCACAATTAAGTTTGCATTTTGTTTAGAAATTAAATGGGTATGGAATCCTTAAATTTAATGAGTTTATTTATGTTAATTACCATTGTGTGATTCATTTGCATACTTGTATGAATTCAATTGTTGTTAGAATTTTAATGGATTTAAATTTACATTGGGATTCTAAATTGGTATTGTCCCTACATGTGGTTGAGTAATCCATGGAAATAGACATTACACATAGTAGTAAGGAAATAATGGAGGACACATTTACAAATCAAAATGTAACATCATTTATATTATCATGTAAAATCTTATATATAATTCTATGTGAAAGAGAGAGAGACAAAAGAGAATGACAAACTATCCACAAACTCTTTACGCAATGCTTCATATTATATATAGTACAAATAACAACGTATATATGTGATGAGATCAAGCTCTGGTCGTTGAAGGTGCTTTGGCTTTGTGATTGTTGATGGGTTGATCATACATCTTCTTTGCACACTATGAATCATTGTGGGCATGCATGTATACACACATTTATCTCATTGGGTGTGGAATGTCATAATGGAACTATTTTCTAACTGGATCCATTCTCTATGTTATCCTTCATATCGCTACACTTAAAGGCACATTTTATGACTTGATGTGGTAGAGATTATTGCTAATGAGTGAGTGTAATGTTGACATTTAGGGCGACTTTTAACATTAAAAACAAAAAAAAAGAATATACTCTAACAACAATATTTTAAAGTACGCCACATACTGATACTTAACAAAATGTGTTAATGAATTATATAAAACACCAATCTAGTTTGATATTCTCATATCTATCAAGTATTAGAGGGATCAAATCTTTCAAAATGTAAATCATTCCTTAATTTTTTGCACCTTTAAAAATGATTGCTTCTTGAGGGATTTGATCCCTCTCAATGCTTCATAGATTTAATTTTAAGATGGATCTACACAAGGATATAGTACATATAGTAGTGCATTTTATTGACGATATTAAGATTGAATGGTAGATTGCACTTTGATTTGTCACTATGTATGGGGTGACTATTTATGTTATTGGAAAAATACATGTCATTTTTGGTGCACATCTTCCACTCGGCACAAAGAACCGTGATGGGCATGATGTCATTGAAGTGTGCTTGTAGGCTCAAATTTTTTGTGTGTAGGATCAAATGGCTCTACATGAATATATAATACGTAGTAGTACATTGCCATGACAAGATAAAGATTTTGTCGAAGCCACTTCATTGCTGTCAATGTTAATGGGATGAGTATTTATTTGCATGGCATGCTACATGTCATCTCTAGTTGGGCATAGAGTGACGGGATGGACTTGAGGACATCTAGGTATGCATGTAGGGTCTATAATTTGGTGTGTAGGTCTATAATACAAAGGCTCCTAATGGAGCATCATAGTCAAGATAATCTGTGGAAAGGCTCCTAATAGAACATCATGTCACAATGAGACTTGAACCTAGACAAGCAACTTCTCATTAAACCCTCCCAACCACCTATGATACAATCAATTGACAATTTAAATTTAAAAGTTATCTAATTATTTTACAATTTGAATCTTTATACAACCCAAAAAAATCATATTCAAATAAAATAAAATTAATTTAAAAATTCTTAAAATTTAACCCTTCACCTACCACATAATTAAATAATTCACATGGATTATAAAACCTATCTAACTTTATCATTCCTATTACACCATATAATTTAAATTTAAAAATTATCTAACTAATTTACAATTTGAATCCTTATATAACCCAAAAAAATCATATTCAAATAAAATTAATTTAAAAATTCTTAAGTTTAACCATTAGACTTAACATAAATAATAAAACCTAACAACTTTATCATTCCTATTCAACCATATAATTTAAATATAAAAGTTGTCTCACTATTTTAGAATTTGAATACTTATACGATCCAACCCACAAAAAAAAAATAAAATCCAATTAATTTAAAAATTCCTAAAGTTGAACCCCTCGCCTACCCCATAATTAATTAACATGAGTGAGTGATAATATTTCGAACGAGAGCCACAGGGGAGATGAATTCAAAATTTCCCGGTGAAGTAAGAGTATGTGCAACCAAGTCCCAGCGTATGAGGAAAAGGCCCACAAAGACATGGCTCCGAAACCGCGGAGTAACCACCACAAGAGTTTAAAGAAGGGCCCACCAACCAAACCGCCTGAATAAAGTCCTCCGATTCACGGAAACGCGTGAAAAATTAAAGGTCAAGTCAAGGTTAACTTAACACCGCGGTTAAATGTCACAACACAATAAGCAACAGTTGCGCACAGAGTCCCGGCACCCTTTCCATGGGTAGTGGGGGAGCACTCTGTCCGGCGTATGACAGCCTGCCGGATGGACCAAAATAAAGGTCATGTCCCTCGTGGCAGGAGCACATTCGATGACCAACAGCCTGGAAGCCACAGAAACAGATTCCACGTCATCACGACGAGCCCCCGATTGAAACGGCAATATTTAGTATGGCCCATGGGTACCCGTCTCAGATCTACATAACCAGTTTATTTCATTCGTCTTGCTCGAAGATTCGAGCGAAACGATGGGGTGTTGTTTCTCAGACATCGCCGGCGGGCAGCAGGCGGTGGGTAGCGTCAATGCAGACAAATACACGGTGGGCGCCAATGAGGCTTACAGTGCAGTTCAAAATTTCTTGAAGTCCCGCGGAGTTGAGGGCCTTTCATATCTAATGGAGGTAACCAAATCCGAAAATATCATCTTTCTGCCTATTTTTTTTCTTTTTTCTTCCCAGAAATCCCCCCGATGATTTACTGGCTACTGTGGCATGCTAGCTTTGGGGTTCGATTCATCTCCATTGTAGTCCTTTTGTCCAGCGGTTGTGTTTTTTTGAATATCCAGGCGGATCTTTAAACAATTTAAGCGAATATATAGATGAAACCAGCGGACAACTGGAATTTCAATAGTAGTGCGAGAGGTCCAAAATAGGGGCACGCATGACATTTTAGTTTAGTGTGACAGCGGAATCGCTTTACACTAAAATCACTGATCTAGATGTTTAAAAAACAATGCGCGGAAACAGAACTTCAAAGAAAAATCAGGGATGGGATAGCCAGAGGCACAGTTTTAGAGGGCCAGTCCATTATCATTCTCAAATGTGCCCAATTTTACAGTCAGCTTGTGCATGGAATTAATATAACCATCTTTGGAGGAATTAATGAACTGTTTTAGCTCTTTGCATCCACCAGCGATTGGGGATTTGCCTATAATGGCATGTCTTTAATTATGAAATTTCCACCAAAACAGAGTATGCCTAGTAAGCTTCGTCAAATTTCCGTTCTCTCATATGGTAGTCATGACGGTTTAGAGACAGCCGGATACAGATGAGAGAAAATAAACCAAAATTATGAGGAATAGCTTAGCCGTTTTTTTTCAGCTTCTTATGGGAACCGAGATTACTTACTTTATATGGGTGTTGCAAATATCGGTATTGACAAAATAATCTAGCCTGGTCATAAACTCGAGATATAGGAAAGACGGGAAAAAATAGATGTGCATTAGAAAAATATAAAATGAGAAATAACATTGGTTCTTCACCTTTTCTAATGAGTTTTTGGCTTGCAGCAAGGATTTAAAAAAATGGAGTGATACATTTGAATATATTTTTTGGAACTTATGGTTATAAATTTGGATTCACTGTGATAATGATAGTTTTATTTGTTGATGATAACAGTAACAATGCTTTATATATTAGCATATATTTATTTTAATGTAGGATTCTTAAATATTGAGAGGGTTAAAAAGTCATTACTAATATTGTTCAATTTTTTTGCAATATTATGATAATTTGCAAGTAATATTTTGTTTGTCTTGAATATTTTATATTTATAGATGAGAATAGCAATAATGCTTTATATATCTGCATAGATCCATTTCAACCTTGCACTATTCAGCGTCGAGAGGAGTGATATTGATGACAATATTTTTGAACTTATGGCAATACCATGATAAATTGCAAGCTCTATATTGTTTAACTTGAATATTTTGTATTTGTGGATTATAATAGCAATAATGCATTATATACTAGCATAAATCTATTTTAACCTTTTGGATTATTAAGCATAGAGAGGGATACGAAAAGGCACAAATTTCTTGGTGCTTCAAAGATAGGGTTAAGATGGATCTGTGTTGGTTTAACTTATTATGATGGTTGGCTTTTTTTTTTGTTTCTTCACATATGATGGACTTAACTTTTCTTTTATTTTAGCTTATTAGTGTTATGTAATGTGTTATGCAATGTTGGGTTGTTAGGAAACACGACATGTGATGCATGAATGTTGGACGCACATGGGACACATGTTGTATGCTAGGATACATCCCATGCATGTTTTATACTTCACCATCCCATGTCACATTGTGTTGGGCATGTAGGATACCAAAAGAATTCTAAATTGTCCACAAAAATTCAAAAAGGTGTGTACATGTGTTTTGATATGTCAGTGTCATGATGTGTGATTGATCCTTTTCTATTATCTAAATGTTTAAAAAACTGACATCTTTATGTCTATGTGTTTTTTCAACATTTCTAATATTTTAAAAATCACTCACTTACACATATATGTTGGAATTGTAACAACAATTAAAAGAATTTTTTATTATAATAAACAATTTTACTTAAAGTAGATATTTGGTAGTTTGTGTAATACTGGTGGTTTACGTAAGCATTTGATAGTTTGTTGTTAAGAGTGTTTGTTGGAAGCTTGACATGAGAAGATTGTAATCTTTATATTTGAACAATAAGATTATAGATACCATGCCCCATGGATGTTTCCTTGATGCACTGTCAGGGATTTACCTCGTAAATTTTTGTCTTGTTTGAAATCTTGTTTCATTATTTCTCTGCATATAAATTGTGCTTTAACATATATTTCATGTGGGATCACATATACCAACAAGTGGTATCAAAGCAAGGTTTGGGGGGGAGTGTGAGAGGCCACAAACCATAAGTCACAATGCTGTTTGGGAAAGTATGTTTGCATGCAAAATTGAAGTCACATTTGTCTACATGAAGAGTTGGAGCCATGGATAGAATTTGGTTGTGTGTTGGAGTTATTGAAAAGTAAAGTCATGGAGGGCCTACTTTGACAGAAACCTATTTTGCCCAATAAACACTTGTATATTTTCAATGAACCATATCTTCTGCCTAGTCTATGTCAACAAAGACATGTACATCTAACATTCTATCTGTTCTAGGCCTTCTTTGGTAATAGATTGCATAATCTATAATGCCACAAAGATATTTGATACCCTCTTTACAGTGATCCAATGTTACTTCCTTAGTTTTATCCTAAGTTATTGGAGACGTCCCTCCAAACCCATTCAACGTTTCAGAAACGAAAATAGGTACGAAACTACACATAAATGACACTGAAACATTTCATTTTTTTTGGAAACGCAAGATCCTATTTTTGAAATGTTTTAGTTTTTTGGAAACACAGGACCTTATTTTTGGAACGTTTCAGTATTTTTGGAAACGTAGGATCCTATTTCTGAAATGTTTCAGGCATTTTTAAGGGTTTTGGATCTGTTTCTAGAGTTGCCCAACTTGGATATGACATTGAATGCCATGTCTCATATGACTTTGTTTGATGAGAAGGCACCAATAATTGCATCTTCAAGTGGACATGGCAACAATGCTCCCGTTCATGGAGAGGATCCAAATGTTGATGTGGATCTTAATTGCATGGATGAAAACATATTTGGTGATATGTAAATGTAATTTATGAAGATGTTTTGAACTTTTGAACAATGAACATTGAATACCATATTGTCATATGATAGTAGACTGACAACAGCTAGTCATAACTCATTTTGTAATTTGTACTATGTAGTGTGCATTTAGCATTATTAATTTTGTTGACGATGTTGATGATTGAAATTGGAAACGTAAACTTGATGATATGTTGAATGTTATAATAATCATTAATGTGATGACAATGTTTAAACTTTATGCTAATTTGTTTATGTTGAATTCATGATGATGATTATGTGTTTTTAAATATAGAATCAAGATTCTAAAAGATGAATGGTAAGGAATTTTTTTCAATATATATATATATATATATATATATATATATGTCGTTTCCTTGTTGTATTGTATCCAGATTTTTTGAAAATTCGTTGTTTCTGTTTCAAACCCCGTTTTTGTATCTGTTTTAGTGCAACTTAGGTTTTAACATATACTTGCTCAAGGTTCCCATTGCATGGGCAATTTCTGGTCTATTAGAGGATTGCATACATCAAACTACCAATAGCACTAGTATAGGGAACATAAAACTTGTCCTCTTCCTCTTCTTATGCCTCAGGACACTATTTTGCAGATAATTTTGTACCTACACGAATAGGGACCTTGATCGATTTACATTCCTACATATTAAACCTTTGCAACTTTGTCTCTAACATATTTCCTTTGATTCAACCATAGTTTCTTGTGTTTACCCAATCTCTTTTAATTTCCATCCCTAAAAGAAAGTTTGCAACACTAAGATCTTTGTATGACAATAGAGTATTGATGTCCTTGATGATTTCTTTGTTGTTTCCAATTAACAACATATCATTAACATACAAGACCACATAAATAAAATGGTCAACTTGTAGCTTGCAATACATAATGATCAACTTTGCTTTTTGAGAAACCAAGTCCCAATATATAAGCATCAAACTTTTGATACCACATCCTTTGAGAGTGTTTTAACCCATAAAGGGACCTTTTTCAGCTTGTAAACCAACTCTTTCTTTCCCTTTACTACAAACCATTGGCTGTTTTATTTAGATTTCTTCTTCAAGATCTCCATGTAGAAATGTCTTCTTCACATCCATCTGCCCTATGTAGAAATATTGTCTTCACATCCATTTGCTTTACTGGAAGAACAAAAGAAAAAACAATAAACAAAATAAAAATAATAGAAGTTAATTTAGCAATAGAAGAAAAATTTCACCAAATCAATTCCCTTGTCTTGGGAGTTTGATCTAGGTGGATATTGGTGGCCATCCACCTATTCTACTTGCTCCTAGCACAATTTTCTATTTTAATAGTTTTTCTATAGTTTTTAGGTCCTGAACTTTTAGAGTTGTTTTGAGGCCCTAAACGACAACTTTTTGGGGAAACAAACCGACAGAAATTGTAGACTATAGTTGGCATTTGGAAAATGTACTTCTTGAATAAACATTTCCAATGGGCTATTGTTCGTGCCAAATGGAGATTGTATGCCAAAGTTATGACCTCGGGAAGTTGACGTTCCAACTTAACCCATCAGGCTCACAAGCCTTTGGTAATTCATCTCTAGAGTTAGGTTTTTGGATGTTTAGGGTTTCTCATTGCTTCTTTATGATAAAAAGGCCTCTGAGCCTCATTATAAGGAATGTAGCCATTACATCTCTTCTTAGGGATAAGTGACCATCGTTCCAGTTAGTTTGTTTTCATTTTGCATGTATATAGTTTTAGCATTTTCCATTTATTAATAGAATTCAAGTTTGATTATATCTTTGTGTTTTGGTTATAAATCTGTATATCATTTTGTTCCCTTCATAAATTCATATTAGTGGTATCAGAGTGGTCTGCTCTTTATCTGTCTTTCTATGCATGTCCCCAATGATGTCGAGTTGTAAGGAGTTGGGACTTGAACTGCTTGAGCCCTTGTAAGAGTGTCCTTGCTGACCTCGATGAATTCCCATGGTGGAAGAAAAAAAGGAGAGTAGGAGATCCTATTAAACTGTTGCTTAAAGAGGCATTTGAGTGGCAAAGAAATGAGATGATGGATAATTTTTCCGAGATCCTTTGACGAATGCCAATTGGCGATTCATCAAGTGGCCACTTTCGAAGCACCAACCCTTTAAAGTACATGTTAATTTTGGTATTCCTATTTTTGAAGGCCAGTTAGATGCAAATGTTCTAGACAAATGGTGAAGTCTACTAGAAGGGTATTTTTGGGTCCACATTTTCGATAGAGAAAAGATTCCTTTGCACTCCTTAAGGCCGCTCCCCATGTCAAGGATTGGTGGGAAACTTATCGTGAGCAAAGGGCCACAAGGGAATCCACACTATTTTCAGTCATAACTACTTGGGACTCTTTTAAGGATGCTGTTAAGGAACACTATTACTATGTTGGAAGCTATGAAAACTGGTACATGAAATGGACCAAACTGCGGAAGGAAAGGGATCAGGCAGTGCTAGAGTTCACAAATATCTTTCATACCTTGTATACCAAGTTGGGTGTCAAAGATTTTGAGCAACCTTTGGTGCTCAAGTACTGTGACTGTTTGGACATATACATCCAGATATAAATGGAGTTTTTGGACATCTTTTCACTTGGCACAACATATTGATATGCTGTAAAAATCGAGCAAAAATTTAAGCAAAAGAAGCGAGACTTTGGATTTGCGAATCCTTCATAGCAGAAGTAGGGCAAGGGCATCCATAAATTGCAAAACAAAGAATAGAGCCGGGGTGGACCACTCGAAAACAACCCGTTTAAGCCACAAACAAAGAATGGTAATGGGAAGACGAAGTGAGACATGAGAAAGTGGTGTGAGTTCCACAAGAGCCCCTTTTGTAACACTAATGAAAGTCGCGCAAGGTAGTCATTGGTGGTTGAGCTAAAAGCATCAGAGTCAAATGCAAGTTCTGACTTTGAACTAGACCTAGACAAGGGGAAATAAATCATTGATGCAAAACCCAACACCATTGTTTCCACCACCAAGGTCCAACAAAGTGAACTCGAAGATCTGGAAGAAGGTGAGCACCTCTTTCACTCACAAATGTGGGTGAAGGCCCAAGGGTTCTCCATTATGTTTCATTGTTGATAGCAGGAGTCAAAAGAACCCCATCTTAGCATTAGGCTGTTAAGCAATTGGGCTTGCGGACAACACCTCATCCGTAGCCATACACCATCGAGTGGCTCCACCAAGGGCGAGATCTTTGCATCAGCCAACAATGTCGTCTGCCCTACAACATCAAGCCTTTCAAGGACGAAGTATTTTGTGATGTTGCTCCCCTTGAAGTTTGTGATGTTCTGTTAGGCCAACCATACTTGTGGAAGTGTCATGTTGTATATGAGTCTAGACCTCATAGTGTTATTATTACTTTGGGTAGACAATTATACAGGATACCAGAGGTAGTCTTGCCTACTACCATTTCTTTGATCTAGCTAAGCAATGTAATCAGGTCCTCTCATAGGTTAGGAAATTTGTCTTCTTCTTGATTCGCTCTCAAAGTAAGGAGAAGATTGAGGCCACATCCCTGATCTACACAAGGGTGACACGACTCCTCCATGCAACATGGACAAGTGGATAAGGTTGTGAAAGAATATATAGACATCTTCTCCTCACTTATTGAGGTACCTTTGTGTTGTTAGGTCAAGCATTCAATTGATGATGCACCTCTACCCAATGGGCCAATTTATCGCCTCTTTTTTTGGAAAATTAGGAAATCAATTGACAAATTGAAGAGTTGCTCCAATAAGGACACATCTAACCAAGTTCCTGACCTTGTGGAAGCCCAATTGTACTTGTGCAGAAGAAAGATGGGAATTGGCGACTTTGCATTGATTATCGAGCCTTGAACAAAATCACAATCAGGAACTGATACTCGATTCTTCGGATTGATAACATTGACCAACTCAAGGGGGCTAATTACTTTAGTAAGATTGATTTGATGTCTGACTACCACTAAGTCTCAATAGAACCAACTAATGTGTGGAAGATTGCTTTCAAGTCCAAGGAGGGTCTTTGAATGGTTGGTCATGCCCTTTGGTTTGACAAATGCCCCGACAACTTTCATGAGGCTGATGGATGATATCTTGTAGTGTTTCATAGTCTTTCATGGTTGTATATCTGGATGATATCCTCATCTTTAGCAAGAGTTGGGTAGAACACTTGCAATATCTTCAACAGGTCCTTCACACTCTGTGGCAACTCAAGATATGTGTTAGCTTGGAAAAATGCTCCTTCGGCATGGACAAGGTCCAATACCCAGGCTACATTTTTGATGAGCAAGGTGTGCATGTGGATCTAGCCAAAATCCAAGATATTTGGGATGGGGCAGTCCCAACGACTTCAATAGAGCTTTGCAACTTCTTAGGCCTTGCTAACTTCTATTGAGGATTTGTGTTGGGGTTCTCTTATATCGCTTGGCCCTTAAGTCAAGTGACCAAGGGTTGATCAAAAGCAAAGTTTTTTTGGTCTGAGTCACAACAGAAGGCATTCGATGAACTGAAGCACTTGCTCTGCACTAGTCTTCACCTTGCTAGATCTGCAAGTCATTTGAGATTGAGAAGATGCGTTTGACTATGCTATTGGTGTAGTCCTCATTCATTAAGGACATTTGATGGCCTATTAGTGTGAAACACTCTTTGATACTATCTAGAGATGCCCCACTTATGATAAGGATATGTATTCCATTGTGCAAGCCTGTTGGTAATGGGAACATTATATTATGAGGAAGGAGACAATCATCCACACTGATCTCAGGCTTTTCGATTTATGCAGACACAAGCGAAGTTATAGAACGACCACCATCATAAATCGTCCACTTACCTGCAACAATTCCATTTGAAAATCAAATACAAGAAGGGTAGCACCAATCATGTCGTAGATTTCCTCAGTTGGCCCCCGATTGTTGCATTGATCATGATTCTCAACTCTTGTGGGCACAATACCTTTGGATGCCCACAACTGTACATCAGTGACTCAAAATTCACTGCTACATACCAAATGTTGATGGAAGGCAAGCAAGTTCCAAACTTTAACCTCTAGGATGCACTATTGTGCTACCTGGGACACTTTTGTGTTCTTTCAAGTGAGCGTGCACATTACAGTCGGGTAGCAATGCACATAGGTGTGGAGAAGGCAATGGCAGTACTCTAGACGTATTTTTATTGTCTGAAACTTCGCGAGGATGTTGGAAAGAATATCAAGTCCTGCATCCCTTGCACCATCGCCAAATCAACCATTAAGAAGCAAGGACTATACACCCCTTTGCCTACTCACCAACATTGAGAATCCATCTCGATGGACTATATGTCTGGCATTCCTTCTACCAAGTATGGTAATGATTGTGTGTTTGTGGTCGTTGATAGATTTTCTAAGATGGCCATTTTGGCTCTGTAATAAGAGTATCACAACAGAATCCACTGCCAAGCTTTTCTTTGAATGTGTGTGGGTATATTTTAGGATCCCGCAAATTATCATATTAGATCGAGATAGCAGGTTCCTAAGCAAATTATGGTTGAGCCTCTGGTCACGATTGGACACCAAACTCACGAAAACAATTGCCTTCCACCCCAAGACTGAAGGCTAGACCTAGGCCGTCAACATGATGATCGTGCATATTTTGCATATGTACAACTTCAAGGATGCACAAACATCCCAAGCCTTTTAAAAAGTAGTGTTTATTGAAGGTTTGGTTGTATTTGCAGAAGGAACCCCTTGTAGGGGCCCATCAGAAGCTTTGACCACTTGACTATGGACCTTACACCTTCACCAAGGCTGTGGGTGACAATGCTTTTAAGCCAAGTATCCCCTCTTTTCTTGGCCTGCACCTAGTGTTCAATGTGGACTACCTTTAGCCATACTTTCCACCATTGTTGGACACATAAGAAATCATAGAGCAACTAACATCAATAGACCTCAACCCAAATTGCATTGAATAGGCCACAATTGATTAGATCATGGATGCAAAGATTAAGAGCACTCACCAACAGAGGATCTAACTGTATTGGGTTGTCAAAGCAAGCCAACTCTTGCACCAAGGCAAGTAGTTCACTAGGGGCTAAGTTTAGTAGAAGTTTCCCTATCTCATGTAGGCACTCAACGTAATGGAGACCATTGCTTCCTAAGGGGAGAGGACTAATCCAGGTGGATATCGGTGGCCACCCACCTATTCCATTGGCTCACAACACAATTTTCTATTTTGGCAAATTTTTCTATAGTTTTTAGGTCTTGAATTTTCAACGCTGTTTTGAGGCCTTAAATGACCTTTTTTGGGGAAATGGGAGGATGACAGTCATAAAATGTACTTCTCAAATATACCTTTCGAACAAGCTATTGTGCATGGCAAACAAAGATCGTATGCCAAAGTTATGGCCTTGGGAAGTTAACGTTTGAACTTACCCCATTAGGGTCCACAAGCATTTGGTGCGTCATCTCCTAGATTTAGGGATTTGGATGTTTAGGGTTTCTCATTGTTTCTTTATGATGAAAAGGCCTTCGAGCCTCATTGTAAGATATTTTGGCAAATGCACTTAATCATCACATCTCTTTTTAGAGATAAGATACCACCATTCGAGCTAGTTTGTTTTCATTCTGCATGTATATAGTTTCAATATTTTCCATTTATTAATAGAAGTCAAGTTTTAGTGTATCTCTTTGTTTTGGTCATAAATTTGTATATCATTTCGTTCCCTTCATAAATTCAAATTAGAGTAACCTTTTGCTACCAAATGCGCTTTATAGTTCTCCACTTTTTTTTGCAGTCAGCTTCTTGAACTCCCATTTTCTACCAATGGAGTATCTTCCAATTGACGACACAACTAGATTCCACTCCTCATTTTTATCCAAGGTAGCGATTCCTCCAACCATGACTTTCTTCTAGAGTTTACCGTCCTTTGAACACTACTTTTTAAAAGGTTTGGGATCATCATGACAAATGTATAAATGAAAACTAGAATGAAAATTAGGTGAATAATACCTTTTTGGTTTCCTTCTTTCTCAAACTGATCAACTCAATATTGGGATATGAGGTTCTTCTTATTTTGATTTATGTTCTATTGTTGAGTTAGTTTCTTCACTCTTCAACATACACTCTATTATCCCTTGTTCATTTTCCCTTGGCACTCGAACAAGTGTAAATTCAAAAAATATCCAACAAATGATACCCACACTTCCTCTAAGCCTGAAATCAACTTCTAGTGAAGGTAGCATGTCCTCACACTGATATATGCAACCCCATTACCCTTGAGATAACTCGCAACCCTTGTATAATGAAAATATCAGTCTTTATAACTAAATATCAGCCTTCAAACTACTATAGATTTAGTCCCTTCAACTCAATTACAACCCTTCAGCAATCCATAATCTACCCAAGAAATGCTTAGCCAATAAATCGTGATCATCACACCCAATCAACCACAAGAGATACGCTGAGCACACTGAAAATAAGGACTGTTAAACACAACAAAGAATAAACTTGACACACATATATAGAGTTGGACAACTAGAAGTAAATTTGCCTAGATGTCGCCTAGATGTGTAGAGTTTTACTATAATAAGAAATAATTCCCTTTTAGCAGTGAAACTCTATTCTTTGTGTGCACATTGCTCAAAAGAAGTCTGCTCCAGGGCTCAAATTATTTTAAGGAAATGCTGTGATACCATGAAACCATCCAACAATTGCTATGAATTTAGTCTGAGATAATTAAGTTGATTTTGCTCCAGCACACAACAATTTGGCCTAATGAGCAATTGTAAAGAATACACTATGAACAAGCTTGAACACTTGGGATACACCCCGAAAACTAGCTTGGTCCCTTCAGATGAGCTTCTACAAGCTTGATATGAATTCAACCTCCTTAGATAGGATGCTACATGTACAAATGATGTGTCTTCTAAGGGAAACTTCGAGCTTGGAATAACCAATGATTCCACATATTGAGCTCGTTCTCTTTGACACAAATATTCTCAAGTAATATTATACAACCTCCTTCAAGAAAAATACTGTGCACTCCAATGGGTTTGATCTCTTATAAGCAGAGAGGAATAAGTTGAAGTGTCCAATTTGCTAAGCACAATATTTTGGCCCAATTAAGTCTTTAATTCTTTAATAGATTACAAGCAATTGACCCTCCAAGGTAAAACCACAATTCAAACCCTTGAACCCATCATTGATACACCAAATAATTCGACCTCTTGTGGATGGAAATATGAGAAACTAATGGAAGAATGGCACTAAAACCCACATTTTGTCTAAGGGAAAATTACGTCCTCAAGTTGGGACAATGAATCTCCATGACAGCTGCTGAAGCATAAATAACTCTACCTTTAGGAAACTTGTGGAAAGTAACCCTTAGATCACCTGAGAAGGAAAATGTGGCCCTAAGCTGAAACAATTATCTGCAATGGTTACTTGATCATCCTTCATATATTAATTTCTCTCTTCGATCTCTTTATCTTGCATTCGTCCTTGACTTTAAAACAATTTACAGCCTACCTAAAACGAATTTCAGTTTTTTGATTGCAGAGAAATGTGGCCTTCCAAAATATTGAAGTTGGCCCCTTTTAAAACAATTGACGTTATACATTATACATTCAAATTTGAATAATTTGGCTAAACAATATATTCGCCCAACAATAAACTTGGTGTTTGGAATGATTTTCATGGCCAATAAAGTATTTAATATTTTGGCCCTCTTATAATAATTTATTTTTTGGCCAAAAATATTTGCTCTAGAAATGACAAACTTTTTGATTACATACACTTGCTCTCATGACCTGACCATCCTGTGCCCTGGAAATTCACCATGGTTGTACTATAGAGGAAAAAATAAAGGGGACATGACATTCCAAGTGGCAAGTGTGGCCTCCTCTCAAGGAATGACCCTCGAATGTTCCTCAACGAGTGCTAAATGTTAAAACAAGGGAGTTCTCCAATAGATAAACCACCGTCAAAGACAATTGTATGCCTCATAATAATCAAAATGCCCAAGGTTTCCTCTGCGAAAGCCAAATGATCTCACATGAATATGTGTAAATTGCTGTTATAGCAATCTTAGTGCATCAAGAGGGCCTCAAACCATGTGTTAGGGTATAGATCCATGTGCATGCTACCCAAAATCAATATCTAACAACATCAAATAAGGTAGTGTGTTAGAAGAATGTGCAGAGAATGACAAGCCTCAAATCAAGTGCTCACAAGGTGGTGTGACCTAGTGTAATGTGCATGCATGCTAGTATGTCCTCCCAAAATAAGCGTTTTAAAATGAAAAAGCATGTGCTACCATGTGCCAAAACCATAAATTCATTCTCGAATCCATGGAAAAAGTAACAAGGGTGCTCTAGAAAAGCATGCAAGGTAGTTGAGGTTCCTCTATAGGTGTATCATAATGAAAGGAGTTAAGCCCCTCAGTAAGTCAAGGCCATGGTATGAATTAATGTTATCAAAACCATATCGGAAATGGTTTAACAAGTCGATTTGTCTGTTTTCAGGCCCTAATTGGTCCAACATGTGGCACATAACCAATAAAGGTCGGTTTGATATGAAATTAGCCGATTTCTATACGAAATCAGTTGGTTAGGTACTAAATTGAATTTTTTTCACTAAAGTAGTTAGTTATGTACATAATCGACCGGTTATGTACAATGTGATTAAGGACCCTCAAAACACAATTAAAAAATAATTTATAAGTGGGGCAACCTCATATTCAACCTTGGGGCCCTACTAATGCTATGTAATTAATGGTAATGTTAAATTCTCAAAGTAAAAGGATGAAAATGAAAGATAAAAGAGATTGTCACTTAAATCTTTAACATTTCCATCAATTGTTTTAAGATGTTTGAGAGTGGTTCCAACCAAGGTTACTTGGGAGCAGAAGCGAAAATAGGGAGCAGGAGCGGGAGCGACATTTTAGACAGCTCTCGTTTGGGACGATTTTATATTATACTATATATTATATATATATATATATATATATATATATATTGTTTTGTTTGTTTTGTTTGTTTTTCTATATTTGATGCATATATGTCAACCAAAGCATGTAGAATGATGAATTAAATATAAAAAGCATAAAAAAACATAGATTGAACCATATAACAACAATTGTCTAGAAGCTATAATCTTCATCAACCACGTCCACAAGTTAGTAATATAGTAACATACAACATATTGAATCTCATGATTCATAAATCTTAAAGTTTCAAGCTTTCAAAATTCAATATATAACATTTATCATCATTGATCACCAAAGTTGTACTTGTAAGCTAAGTGTAACCATTACAACAAATAATATTTAACATGAAATGACATGTTATAAAATGAAATGAAATGAAACAACTTTCAACTTTCACGAAGCATCATATTCATAATTCATTACCAATGAGTTATAATTGCCAACTTAAAACTTAAAACTTAAATTGTCATATATTGTTTATAAAAAATATCATAATAAATATGAAAGAGTCAACAGTTATAAAAACTACTAGAAACTAGAAAAGACAAGTAAATCTATTATCTATTGCTAATGCTTGGGCCTCTTGCTGACACGAAAAATGTCTAATTTTTTAGTCTTGTTGGAAAATCAGGATCTTTGTCATTAATATAACCCTCTAAGCATTAATATCCAGAGGTATCTTTGTCATTACCTTTGGATCTGTACAGGGATCTTTGTCATTAATATCACCCTATAAGCATTAACATAAGATAAAAAAAACATAACTTGTCAAGTCAAGATTTTGTTTGAGTGATGGGTACATTTTTAGTAGGGCCATGATAGAGGAGTTCGACAACCAATGTCACTAACATCAAGGTACATAGAGGGATTGATGCTCTTGATTAAATATGAGTTCCATACCTTGATACATGACAAAATTCAATGGAAACATTGCAATCCCCCAATCCTGAAATCCTGAAAAACTAATAAGTTTGCAGGATTTTGAATGAGATCTAAAATTCTACTTTCTCCATATGAAATCCAATGAGGTCGGAACCACTCTCAAACATCTTGAGTCATTTCATGGTAATGTTAAAAATTTAAGTAAAAGGATGAAAATGAAGATTAAGGAGAATGTCACTTTTGCTTTAAGAATTTAACATTACCATGAATCACAAATCAATACTAGGGCCATAAGCTTGATCATTAGGTTGCCCCACTCAAAAATTATTTGTTTCTTTGAAAAAAATTTGCGTTTGGAATGTTATTGTTTTTTTTTTTTTTTTTTTTTTTTTTTTTGCAAAAAAGACTAGGGAGATCCCCTAATCGCTCCCTAAAAACTAGGGAGCATTTTTTTAAAGGGAATGAGCTCCCGACTAGCTCTCAAGTAGCTCTCGAGTGGAGTGTGAATTAGGAGGGGGTTCGTTGGGGGGGGGACCACCTTGCAACCCTAGAAATTCCAACCTCATTGAATTTCATGTGGAGAAAGTAGAATTTTAGTTCTTGCTCAAAATCCAGTAGACCTAATAGTTTTTAGGATTGGGGGGATTACAACGCTTCCGTTGGATTATGTGATGTATGAGGGTATGGAACTACCATTTAATAAAGAGCACCAAGCCTCTATGTACCTCGATGCTGGTGGCATTGATTGTTTATCGATGCTGGTGGCATTGATTGTTTATCGATGCTGGTGGCATTGATTGTTTAACTCCTCTGGCATTACCCTAGTAAAAATGTACAAATCACTAAAACAAAATCTCAATTTGATATTTAGCCTTTTCTATCTTATTTTAATGCTTAGAGGGTGATATTGATGATTTGCAGGTATTTGTTTTAGCATGATTTTTATTGGACTCTAGAGGCCATCTAGAGCCTCTTTGTTGGTGTACTTTTGCTGCAGAGATGGATTGTACTTTGTGCTATTTTGGTTATATGCACCCTTGTTATGTATATGGGAAACTTTGCATATTTGTGTATAATAGTATGGATGCACATGAATATATATATGTGTGTGTGTGTGTTTCAAATTTTTTATATTTATGTATTTTTGGTGTACTGTTGTCTTTTTTTTGGTTCTCATGGATTTGGTCTGGTTCCTGGTTTTGGGGTCAACTGGTTCTCGATGACCAGTTTGGTTCAGGTAACGTTGGTCCGAATATCCCCATCTACTAAGGTTCTCCTCAATCCAAGCAAAATGTGTCACCAATATAGTAGTTTGAAGGCTAACACACCAAGAAATATGTGTACAAAGGGGAGTGCTCCATTAAAATGATCATGATTCATAATGAAGAGAAGCCATCAATAAAGGTAATCATCATCAGCTAACCAAGGCGTTATTTCAATAAACAACCAATGCCATCTCTAGAGTACAGCACTACAAGGGGCAATGACAAGAGATGAATGAATGTGCAAACGGATAACCCTCAATAGGACACCTCAACACTGAAATAGTGATCAACAGAGAAACTACCACAAGGGAAGTGTCTAGGAGAGCATGGACCAGCAATATACTCCTCATAAAACCAAGAATTTCAGCACATTAACCTGTAGTATTCTGACGTGAAATGAATATAGCAATCTAATAATAATCAATGGCACAAGTAGCAAAAACATGGTTCAAAAGCCATCATATTCCACTAGTATCCCACTTCGACAAGGTCTTCAACCTAGGACAAAATGATCATACTACATGAGGGGTAATAGGATGCTTTTGAAATGCTCTGTTTGTGATAATTGTTAGGAAAGAGTGCTCTTACTTCCAGCTTTGCTCCTTGATTTGGCAACATTGAGTCATATATATGTATATGGTGATTAACAGAATGGAGGCACTGAGTCCAACTGTATCAATGATGTATCCACTGTACACTCATTTGAAAAATATGGGCCTCATTATACCCAAAACAGCCATATGCATACACGGATATTGGAGATAACTACCTCAATCCAACTTATTGTGTCCGTTTAATCAGGACCTTCTAATCATGGCCTCTTTCATGACTCTTTAGACAATGTATGAAACAACTTATAGACACACATTGTAACTTTTTAACTACACGTGCTTTAATTACAGTGCTAATAGGCAAAAGATACTACGCATATTTTAAAGGACAAATTGGGGCTAACAGCTTAGAGCATCTCTATGTTGACAAGTTCAATGCCAAAAGACCAAGACAAACATTTTAAAGGAGAGTATGTAAACAAGTGCCAAAATGTGTCTCTGGCTCTACGCTCACTTTACTGAGATTAAGAGTCAAGTAGCAATGGAGTCATTGCTGACCCTGAGCTTGTACCTGGCTTATAATTAATAATTTTGAAACTCTTTGGAGCATGTCAATGGACAATGTCATTGTTTTGTTTTTGGTTGAGAAATTGGAGAGGAAGAACTATGGAATATTGATAAGTTGTATATCTTCTATGCCTCTCAAATTGATTTGTCTGGAAAGTGTTCCCTCACTTCTTAAGATTAAAAATAATCTCGCACTGGTGGCTTTTGGAACTAAATGGTACTTTTCTGTGTTAGAGAACACTGCCAAAGAAAAGGTGAGAATTTAATGTGCCATATGTCAAGCCATTTAGCTTGACCACCTATAAGGCCTTGTCTATGGAGGGATAACTCTTATAAAGAATAGAGCAGGACATTGCTAATCCTTGTAGCAACATTTTGCTGACAGTCATAGGCAATATTGAAGCAAAGTAATATCCATCCCTGTTCACTGAAAGATAAAATGGTCAATTTAACATTATTTCTATCTGAGTGAGCACAAGTTAGAAATCAGTTAGTCTTCAGCAACTCAAGGCCTTGCCTTGATTGTAAGTGAACTTCAAGTTAGCACATGGTATCAATCTCTTAAACTATAATGTGGATGCACATCTTCAATGATAATATTTGGCTGGCCTTTTTGAAAGATTCCTTAGTTTCTATTGTTTTGTTCACTAATGGTCCCATATCCAGCAATAAGGGCTTGGTTTTCTGATTGGGCTTTCTATTTATTTAAGTGAACCAAAGGTTTTATTATTCTTTATGGTTACAACTCAGATATAGAACATGTTGATTCTTCTAGTTGATTCTTGCAATATATTTTTCTTTTTAGATTGTGAATAATGAGGGCAAGCTATACATGTTGCTAACTGGTTTCCCGTTTGGTATTGGATCCAGTTATCATTGTCTGCATCTAATCTGCGTGATCGGGATATACTTTCCAAGGTATGAAATAAGTAAGATGTTGCCAGCACGATTCTGAATATCTCTGTGTTGCTTTGCTTTCTATAAGGAAAAGTTGTCAATAAAAATCATGACGATTTTTGTGTTTTTCAAGAGTGTCAAATGGGATGTTTGAGACTTGCTTTTTGCTGACAGTGATCATTGCAGAAAGATAACGGCAGAATTTTTGAGGACACACTTATTTTATGTGAGAGCTAATGTTGGCAAAAATGAGAAAACTAAAAAATTAAATTAGCTGCTACTATGAAGCTGTTCTTTGCAATTTTGGAGCGAGGAATTCTATTGTTTGTGTATTTGTTGGCTCAGTCTGTTTGTGTGGATGGGCTGCACTATCTTCCATCCTTTTATCATTTCTTGAGAATTTAATCGAACAAAGCAATGGCTTTTTTGGGACAAGAACTCCATCCTGACTTAAAATGTATTATTTTAGAGAAACACATAGGTGCCTACAAAAGCTAGACCTATATGCATCAGAATTGAATATGGACCAAGCTCAGTGCTTCCTTGATGTAGGCTTTAAATGCATTTTCAAATCTTCCTTTACCTTGAAACAGTCGAAAATGGTAGAAGAAAAACTAATGCAGAGGAGAGCATGCAAATAGTTTTTCTTAGCTTGTCGCATTGAGATGTAAATTAGAAGGGTCTATCTTGTAGTCCTTTATGCAGAGACAGATTCATTGAGTGAAATAACTACAGTACTTTCTCCATGAGTTATAATGATATCCTTAACAATTGTGGATAGCAATTGAAGATGATACCCATTAGAGTTGTAGATGAGTTAAGGCAGAATAGCGGGAAAACAGCTCGCAAGCTTGATGAAAAATGCAAAGATAGATTCATTGAGGTGAAATAACTACAGTGTTTTTTCCATGAGATATAATGATATCCTTAACAGTTGTGGATAGCAATTGAAAATGGTATCCGTTAAGAGTTGTAGATGAGTTGAAGCAGGGAAACGACTTGCATGCTTGATGAAAACTTCCTCCTTTGATTTAGATTTTCAAATATCTTCTTTGGGATTGACATCACTTATTTTTATAAATTTTGCTACTCAAGATGGTTCTACAGACAATTAGACTCCCTGATTCAGCTTTCCCACCATAGGAGTCTAGAAGACAACTTTAGGAAAAGTAAGGTGATGTTTTATAACCTGTTTTAGAAGGTTTTCTAGATGACATTTCAGCTTGAAAGGGTAGAATAGCCTTGCAACTATTTCATAGTACTTAGTTATCTGGCTAATATTCACAATTTTTTTGTATGAAATCCACATTTAATTGATGACTGATGAAATATTTTATGTCCCTTGTAATATTAGAAAGAATATTTCAAATTATATGTTGTTGATAGAATAGTGAGATGCATATTGTTTATGGTTTTGAGATCCAAGGATCAGGGTTTTTGGCCATGTGGAAAAATATTCATAGGATATGCATAGCAAACATTATGTTAAAATTTGGGTACCAGAGGACAAGTGGTTCCTTAAGGCTTTGATATTTGGCCTAGGGAAAAGTGTCCAAATTTATATGTACTTTTCTCCTAAAGTGACTTTACAAGTGGTAAAGTCAAATTAATTTAAAAATGACTTTATCAGTGGTAAAGTTCCATTCTAATTTAAAGGTGAGTTTAGTAAAAAAGTGACTATGGAAATAAAAAGCTAAGTGGGTCTTTATTTAAGTGGGTGAGTTAAAAAATCGAAGGTGAGAATTAAATGCACATTTATTCTCATCTCTAGATCTAAATGAATCTCAGCCATTAGATCTCTTAGGGTAACCCAAAAGGTCATTTAGAGAATAAAAGGAGAAGAGAAAAGAAAAAGATCAATTCATTCTTTCATGAGCATTTGAGAGAAAGAGAAGAGAGAGCAAGGAGAAAATTTATGAGTAGTGAGGAAAGAAAGGAGAGCAACAAGAAGACATTTTAGCAAATCTGGGCAACAACATTTATTGGCATGTATCCCGAAGCAAAATTGTATAGCAGGAGAAAAACATAGATATCGAGGAAGATGGACAACACATAAATCAAGGAAGAGGGAGAAAAGCAAGGGCATGAATTTCGAGGTAGCGGTATTGTTGAAATACGTATAGTCCGTACATCAAGCTTTTGGGCACATTTTTTGAGGTAGGCCGTACAACATTTAATGCTGCTTTATTAATGGAAAAATTTCTTTTTTGGTTGTTCGCTGATAGGCATGATTTTTGAGGCAAAGTTCAAGCACGAAAATCAAGATAAGTTGTAATTTGTGGTTTTTGGAATTTTTACTGTGTATTTTAGTTTCTCTATAAAAACATTTTTAGAAATAAAGAAGAGCTCTCAAACTGGTTTTACCCAAGAGGTGCAGGGGGTTTTTCCAGGGTCACATTGACAAAAAATCACTGTGTTATTATCTGTGTGTCGCTGTCGTAAATTTGCTGTGTTTTATTTATGCAATTTCAGCAGTTTTGAAATCTCTATATTTGTGCTTTCAAAAAAATATTGTCATTTCCAGATTTTAGAATTTTTATCGGGATTAGATTTAAAACTGAATGTATGGAATGATAAGGAAGACTGATAACCAGAGCGGGGGTTGAAATTTCTTCATGGTATCAGAGCTTGGTTGGCTGAAAAGTGTAGTTTGGGACAACAAAGTGAAAATTACAGCACGCTGTTTTTTACACAGAAAACAAAAACCTTTACCACAGATTTGAAAATTTAGTTTGGTAGCACAGTGAAACATGTCTTTGGGTTTGAGAGTTGAAGACAAGTTGGATGGGCAAAATAATTATAGTGCATAGAAGGAGAGAATCCAGAGCATCTTTGAGGAAGAGGAAGTTTGGGGCATTATGGTAAATACCACACAAAACCCAGTAGTAGTACCTGCTGACCCTGTATAGTTGGCAGAGTTTAAGAAAAAGATTGCTAAGGCAAAAAGATTGATTTTGGAAGGAATCAAAGACCATGTCATTCCTCATGTGAGAGAAAAGACTTATGCACGAGATATGGACAACCTTGACCAATCTTTACCAAAGCTTAAATCAAAATAGAAAAATGGTCCTAAAAGAGAAACTGAAGGCCATTAAAATGGCTAAGTCTGACAGTGTTACAACATAAATCACAAAGATCACTTCAGTGAGAGATGAGTCGGCAGCTGTAGGTGAGATCATTGCACCGAGTGAGTTAGTGAGAGATTGCTTTGAATGGTCTTCCCAATTGGGAGGGATTTTGTGGATGGCATTGTTGCATGGGAAAACCTTCCCGATTGGGAGAGGTTGTGGGATCATTGCATTCAGAATGAGATCAGAAAAAACCATCTTGGGGCAACCAAACAGGTAGAGGAGGATGACTATGTGGCATTATTAGCAAGAGGCAAGAAGGGCAGAGCAAAGAAACAAGCTTCCAATAGTGGAAGCAAATGAAAAGGTAAAGCTGAGCAGTAGAACAAGGAGAAGGATGATTCCAAATTCAAATGTTGGAATTGTCAAAAGTTGGACACTATGCTGTTGTGTGTCCCAAGAAGAAGAACAAGAAAGGGAAAGATAAAACCATGGCAGCTTTTGCAGAGATAGAGAGCTTCTCAAAGAGCTTTGATTGGGAGTTTGGGTTCATAGCTTGTGAGGCCACTAGTGTAGGATCACCTGCCATATAGGTTCAGAGGGAGTGTGCATCCCCCGCTACTAGCAGAGCATCTTCTAGCATTTGGTATGTTGACAGTGGCGCTTCCCGCCAGATGACAGGAGTCAGAGAGTACTTCTCAGAGCTTTCAGAGGGTGATACTGATATGGAGGTAGTACTTGGTGATGACATCATTGTTAGAGTAGTCGGTGTGGGGACATTGACATTTGATAGGGGACCCAAACCTCCCTTGAAAGTGTTAGATGTTCTATATGTGCTTGGAATGAAGAAGAACCTGATATTCGTCTTAGCACTTGAGCACATAGGGTATGCTGTGTTGTTTAGGAGAGGACATGTGCTTATATATCCTTAGGGGAACTCGAACTTCTTCAACTAGAGAGATTGGTTTGCGCCATGCCAAGGTGTACAAGTTATCATTCCAGCGTCTGATGGCATTGAGAGCAGCACCTGAGACAGGATCGACAACAGATCCAACGGTTTAGAGTTGTGTGAAATTTGGCACTGCAGGATGGGGCACATGTATCATGGGGCCTTGAGTACATTGCGGGAGATTACCACTGGTGTGCCAGATTTTAGTTCTGATCACCTTGATGTATGTAGAGGATGTGTTATGGGGAAGTTTGCCAAATCCCCTTTTCCCAGCAGTGACAACAGAGCGACCAGGATCCTTGACTTGACTCATACCGATGCGAGTGGTCGGATGTCTCATGTATCCTTGAGTGGCTATGCGTACTATGTTTTATTCATTGATGACCACTTCGGGAAGACCCATATTTATTTCTTGAAGACTAAGAGTGAGGTCTTCAAGCGGTTTCAAGAGTTCAAAACTCTTGTGGAGACTTAGACAAGTAGGAAGATCAAGGTCCTTAGGTTGGACAATGGAGGGGAGTATACCCTTGGTGAGTTTGTTGATTTTTGTGCTGATGCAGGCATTAGGCGGGAGTTCACAATTCCTTACTACCCCCAGCAGAATGGGTTGTAGAGAGGAAGAACAGATCCATTGCAGGGGTTGCTAAAGCCATGCTTCATGATTAGGGGTTACCTTTATTTTTGTGTGAAGAGGCTTGCAGCACCACTGTGTACTTGCAGAACAAGAGTCCACATTGTACCTTGGGAATGTGACTCCGGAGGAGGCTTTTTCTGGGAAGAACACTGATGTTGGGCACTTCCGTATCTTTGCGTGCCTTACATATTCCCATGTCCCCAAGGAGAACATGACCAAGCTAGAGCGCACTGCAGATAAGGGCATCTTTGTGGGTTATAGCGAGACCTCGAAAACTTATTGGATTTATATTCTTGTGTAGAGGAAAGTGGTTGTCAGGTGGGATGCGAAGTTCGAGGAGGAGAGAGCTTTCAGGTGGTCACGTGAGTTAGAGTATCCAGAGTCACCACACTCCCAGGAGCAGTTGAGTCAGTCACAGGGATCTAGTGGTCAGGGATCAGGAGGTACATCGATTACAGTGTTAGGTCCTATGTTACTTGGGAGCGGGAGCGGAAGCGGAGAGTGGGAGCGACCATTTTCAGAAGCTCTTGGTTTGGGAGCGAATCCTAGAGCGATTTTTTAAAAATATATATATTTTTTATATTTTTTTTAATTTTTGATACATATATGTCAACAAAGACATGTAGAATGATGAATTAGACATAAAAAACATAAAAAAACATAGATTGATCATTGAACCATATCACATCAATCATCTAGAAATTATAATCGTCATCAACCATGTCCACAAATTAGTAAAATACATATTACAATTGCAACATACTGAGTCTCGTGAATCATGATTCATCAAATTCAATCTTAAAGTTTCAACTTCAAGCTTTCAAAATTGAAAATTCAATATATAACATTTGTCATCATTGCTCACCAAAGTTGTACTTGTAAGCTAAGTTTAACCATTACAAGAAGTAATATCTTAGATATTTCTAAGTCCTAACTTCTAACTGTTAACATGAAATGAAATGTTATAAAATAAAACATGAATAATGAAATGAAATGGAACAACTTTAGTCTTTCACGAAGCATCATATTCATAATTCACAATCATTACCAATGAGTTATAATTGCCAAGGCTCAACTTCAAACTTCAAATTTTCATTGTCACAGTGATATATTGTTTACAAAAAATATCATTATGTCTTGAAAGAGTCAAGAGTCAAGGACTCAAAACTCAACAGCTATGAAAACTAAAGTCTAATAGAAACTAGAAAAGACAAGTAAACTGTAAATCTACATGTGGCCCTTGCCACGAGAGTCTCCAGAAGTATAAGCAGGTCGTGGTGGTCTTCTAGGAGTCTTCCGCACAGACCAACGACCAGAACTAGAACCTCCACGTGAGGGTGTAGATGGAGGTGGCGACAACAAAGGAACAAGACTCGGAACTCGAGCACTGCTACTGGATGGTGGAGGTGGAGGTGGCATGGTTGTTGCCGCTGCTTCATCTTCATCCCTTACAAGTCCTCTTCCAGTTCTTCAAGATGTACAATGCCATCCTCCAAATTGTCATCCTCTGGGTGATTGTCCCAAATTTTATATGTGGGATCCTCATAAGCCCGATCACAGTAATGACTCAACAACCTCAAGTTGTAGTGCACATAAACCAAGCTTTCTGCTCGGTTTTCATTAAGTCTGTTTCTTTTCACATTATGTATGTAGCTGTAGGTGCTCCAACACCTCTCTGCAGAAGAAGTATTTACAACTTGTGAAAGAACTTTTTTTGCCAATTTTGGCAAAAATCCTTGGCCGCCATATGTTTCCCACCATGTGAGAGAATCAAATCTATCTCTGTCGTCCATTGCATGGAAGTTACCATACAAACCAATGCCATTGAAGTATTTGCCTATTTCAAGGCGCACCGCTGCACATTCCTCCCTGTCTGGTATCAACTTTTCTAAGGCTTGCAAATATCCACTAGTTACCTCTGGATCTAAATGGGGTTTGGTCCTAATCCCACCCCTTGGTGCAGGTTGGCCCAACCAAGATGCAGAGTAGTATTTTGGCGTAAGGATATACGCCAAGCAATGTAGTGGAAGAATGAGTCTATTCCACCGTTCACACACAATCGTGAATCAGTTTGTACAAGTCGGGATCTCTGTTATGAACAATACCTTTTATTTGCCCCAACATGGTATCCATCTGCTCATACACCTCGCCAATCACTAGTTTGTCTGTATCTACAAACCGAATCATGTGATAAATGGGCTTGGTGAAATCCAAAACTCGCCTCATACTTGTCCAAAATTGACCATCAAGAGCAGACTCCTCCACCAGTTCAAAACCTCCCCTGTCAGTTGCATTTGTAGCCCTTTCCTTCAATACCTGCCAATGTGGACTTGATACCATGCTAGCCAATGACTCTCTTACCTTCAAAAGGCGCCTGAAGGTGAGCTAATAGCTACCAAATCTCGTCTTCGCAATCTTCAACAACTCCAATCTCGAGTGACTGCGGAAAAGGCCATGGGTATTGCTATGATTTGTAATAAATTTGATCATTTGTTTGCCTTTCTTGTACAAATCACCAATCCATGGTATTGTGCATTTTTGTTGTTGAAAACATCATGCATCAGAAGGTTCAACGTGTGAACCAAACATCCAAACCAAAATATGTTGGGGTATTTATCCTCAATAATTGCTCCCGCTGCCCTACAATTAGGAGCGTTATCAGTGATGACTTGGATGACATTGTATGGCCTAATACGGTCAATTGTTTCAAGTAATGCTTTTGCAATTTTGATGGCGGTCTTGAACTTGTCTGAGTAATCATGTGCAGTTAGAAAGATGGCACCACAAACAGACACAGCAAGAACACTTATCAATGGCTTGCCTTTTACGTTTGTCCATCCATCAGATACAATGGACACCCCATGGTCAGCCCAAGAACTTGTCATTCTATTCAAAGAAAGTGATATTCTTGCTTTTTCATGATCAAGGCCAACGGTTCTTGCCTTGTCATACCCAAGGCTCTTGTATCCTTTAGGGGCATCATTTATGGCAGAAACCATTTCGTGCCAATAAGGTGAGCGAAGAACATTGAATGGTATCCCACATGCATAGAGAAACCTGTAAACTTTTGAATCCACATCATTTCTACACCCCTCATCAAGGAAATCTGATATGGTTCTACGCCTTAAACCTGATGACCCTGTGCCTCCATATCCACTGCCTTGGGAGGATGCTGAAGGAGTTATTTGTGATTGTGAGCTTGGTTCAAAGAAACCCCTTGATTTTTTTGATTTGTATTGGGCTTCCTCCTCTTCCCTTATGTATTTGGCTCTATCCGCTGTTGACGCCGTTGCACAAGATTTGATTCCTATTTGTTTGTCTCCATCCCATGGCCTTTTCCCGCAGAGGTGTCTTCTAGCACGGGTGTATGAACCTGTGTATTTAATGTTGCAATGGGGGCAATGAAATTTAGTGGTTCCACCCCCTCTCCCTGTTTCAGCCCTGTGAACATATTTCCACAATGGGGTTTGGTCTTGTTTAGTTTTTTGAGGGTCCTGTTCACCCTCCTCCAGCTCCTCCTCACCGGGGTTTTCACCAATTTGACTTTCTCCAGCTTCTTCATCCCCCTCTGCAATTTGCCCCCTCCATTTCCTACTCTCCAACACCATAATAACCATAAAAGGGACCAGGAAGAGGAAAATGCCCAAAAATATAGTCAGGTCCATGGTGTTTGATGTTTGTAGGGTTTTGATTCAAGAATCTGCAAATTAATTTAATTTATTGGGATTAATTAACTTAATTTATTAATTTAATTCAAATTCATAATTTTAAAACTCAAACCACTAAATTAAATTGATTAAATTACTACCTAACTAAATTAAACTAGCTAGATTAGCTAAATTACTAAGTTACTTACCTCTGCAGGCTTGCTCCTCGCTCCTTTCTCCTCACTCCTCGCTCTTCAGCACTTGCTCCTTGCTCCTTTGCTCTTGCTCTTGCTCCTCAGCCAAGCTCAATGTTTGATAATGAAATTTTTTTATGCCCCTTGGGCTTTTAAAACAATTTTTTTTTAATTTAATTTTTTTGAAGTCTGCGGAACCGCTCCCGGCGCAGTTCGAATCGCTCTCGGAGCAATTTTTTAATGCCCCCCGATCGCTCCCGGGCTTAAAAAATCGTTCCGGGAGCGACGGAGCGACCACTCCCTAATGCGCTCCCGAAAATGGCAGGGAGCGCAAATTTTTTTAGGGAATCGCGCTCCCAAAAATCGCTCCTGTCCGGGAGCGATTTCGGGAGCGCGCTCCCGAGGTGCTCCGGAGCCGCTCCCGAGGCGCTCCGGAGCCGCTCCCCCAGAGACGCTTCAGGAGCAGGTTCGTGGGGGGGGTGGGAAGAACGGGGGGGGGGGGGGGGGGGGCGTTCCCCCGCAACTATGGTTTGAACTAGCATCCTCACCTTACCAGCTCCGTATGCCATCCCTCACCTTTCACTCTTGCCCACCTGCGTGCTGCCAGATCTAGGTTTCACATTCAAGCAGCTCCTAAACCTGCGTCTAACCTGCAGCCATTATTCCTCCACGCTTGTCCATATCACGCAGTCTTCTGCTCATCGATTGCTTTACTTATCACACTTCCAAACCCTTCTTCCCCTTCCTACTTCGATTTCTTTGCGTTGTCTACAAAACAATCTTCTGCTGCTTGCATATCTCCTCGCATCATCAATTCCACGTCGTCCAACCTGCATACTAACAACAACAAGCAAACAAAGAAAATCGATTTTCAAGACCAGATTGCAGCTCTAAACTACTGCACGCACCTGCAACTGCATCGTTGCCCATCTGTGTGACTTTCTTCTGTCCAAACTCTCCACGCTACCAAATCTGCGTACTCCAGGCACCTGCAAACAATCCGCTGTCAAACCTGCGTCGTGTTTTCTCTTTCCTGCGGTGAAACAAATTTTTCAAAATATTCTTGAATACAGGCCAGGGTTCTGTGTTGAGTTTTTATTACATGCGTAAGTCTCTTCTGCGTTTTTTTTTTTAATCCATACGGTTCATTTTATTAACTGTCATTTGGTTTTGTTTCATTTTAAAGTTTTGGCTTTTCATTTTAAGTTTTATGTTATGATTTACATTTAAAAATAAAAATTGAAAATTGAAAAATATAAAACAGAAAAAAATAAAATATAAAAAAGGCCATAAACAATAAAAAAATAAAAATAAAAGTGCTATTTTTAGTTTTATTCGACTTTGATTTGTTTTAACTTTGGATAGTTCTGTTTTATCTTTTTATTTCACTCATAAAAATTAAAAAAGTGAATAAATCATAAAAAAAATGTAAAAATAAAAAGAGTTTCAATTTTCATTTTTTGTTATAGATGAGGTGTCAGTGCTTTTATTTTTTTTTTTTAGTTTAGCTTTTTAGTCTTAGGTGTTAGTCTTAATTTAGATTTACGTTTGTTTAAATTTTAATTTTAAAAAATAATATCAAAAAGGTTAAAAATAAACATAAAAATAAAAAAATAATCGATTTTCATTTTTTAGTTTAGCCCATAGTTTAGGACTTAGTTTTTTAGAGTTAGATATTTTTCTTTGTTCATTTTTTGTTTCATTTATAAAAAATATAAAAAATCAAAAGGTTCCTTTTAAAACTTTAGATTAGATATTAGATCTAATTTAGTTTTATTTTATTTGAGTTTTACTGCATCTTTTAGAAAATCTTAGAAAAAAAAAAATTTGGAAATTTTTTGCCAGATTCAGCCTTGGCTCAAGGGGTTGTCATTTTTGCATATATCTTTTTCTGCTGAAATTTTGATGCGGGATTAATGTTTATCATTTTCATGTGGTTAAACATGCTTGAATGATCATTTAAAGATTAGCTATATGAATGTGATCTCTGGTTAGCATTTGAAATTACATGGTTATTTAAAGCACTTAATTTTTCGAATTTTAATTGCTGGAATATTGTTGAGCCTTTGAGCATTTATCGATTATCTCGCATTTGGCAAAAGTTAACCTTTGTTTGAGTTGTTTGATGGTAAACGATTGTTAATGAGTTCATGTTTCTACAGCATTTGATAAATAATTGTTTAAACATTTATTTCATAAGGCACTGGTCTATTAACTTAATAAAATCAATTAAGTGCTTGTTTCCCCTTGTGTCTCCCAACCCAACTGGTCCCCAGTTGGTCATCCATTATCCCATAGGGTCTACCCCCTTTAGCCGTGGGAGACAGGCTTAAACAGAGAAATCAGGGATTAGGGTGACAGCCCCTGGTCTGAGCGTTGTCGTGACAATCTGTGCGACAACATTTTTGGTGCCGTTGCCGGGGATAGAGTTTTTTCTGTCCTTGGTCCTTTCATTTCGAGCTTTTCCGTGATTCACTTCCTGTCTGGGTGGCGACTCCACTTCATATATTATCTACAAGAGTGTATACTAGAAGACATCCAAGCAGTCTGTGCAATCTTGCTCCTGATCCAGAAAGGGCCCTCAGGGTACGATTACAAAAACTCTCTTCTCGTACACTTCTTGTTAACCTTGGACAAGAAGCCCTCTTTGATATCCATTTGCTTTTTACTAGTCCAGTTGGGCACGACATCATGGATATGTATGCCCCTTGCAATTTTTCTAACATTCCAGGGCATCCCAATGATCTTCCATCACTTGGGATAGATAAGTTGCCTAGCTTTCAGGGAGATAATGCAATTAGTGCTAATTCGCATATGAGAGATTTTAGTATATGGATGGCTAAGTACGCAAGGTCTCCTGATTTCGATCATGAGGATGTTAGAATGACTCTTTATTTTAACCTTGGGGGGCGATGCTCATGAATGCTTTACTGAAAAGCCTCGGAATTCATTTGATTCCTTACAATCGATCATTGATGCCTTTAAAGAAAAGTATAGAGATAAGAGAGAGGGAAGACACCTCGTAAAAGCTATCAGCATAATAAAAAAGAGAGAGAATGAAACTGTTGAAGAATTTAACAAAAGGTTTAATGGTATTGTTAGAGAATTACCTCAAGACTATAAACCTACCAAAAAATCTCTTCGAGATTTTTACATTGATGCCTTTAGTCCTGAGCCATCTTATGAATTAAGGCGTGCTAGACTTAATGATTATAGAGATTGCCAAACCTTAGCTATAGAACTTGAAAAAGACAAGGCAGCATTTGGAAAGTCTAAGATCCCAGGTTTCGATAGGGCTACTATGAAACTAAAAGAACCTAAAGGAAAAGCAGTTCGAGAGCTTGAAAGCGAACTTGTTCTCAAATTGCTCCAAAAGATTGAAACCATGGAAATTAATCATAATAAGGAGATAGCCACTTTACAGAATAGGTTGGTCCAAATGGAGAGAGCACAAACGCAAAATTTCCAACCTCGAAATAATAATAATAGAAATAACAATTGGCAAAAGAAGGGTCAATCTAGTGAGCAGAGACTTCCTAATCCGTTTAATAATTTCGTCAATAATGCTCCTCCTTACTGTCGAGTTTATGATGCTCTTCATGAAGAAGCCACTTGCCCCATCGTTAGAAGAATCCTAGATAACGGAATGTTTGGGGCAGGTGATCAAATAAATGTAGTAGGTAGCAAGTTTCCTTTGTCTATGGATGATTGGATAGAGGTCAAGGAAAATAGTCATGACGTTATGAATCCTTCATCAGCTTTTAGTATAAATAACCTTGAAAATGAAGATGACATTTTGGCTAGGTTATATGGTGAAAAACCCTCTCCCGAGCAAATCATGGAAATTGCTAGAGATAAGGGTTTGACCTATCAAAGAAGGGATAAAGATCAGAGCGGGAATCAAATTCCCCCTCGAACTTTTAACCCTAGTTTAAACTCTGGTTTAGATGTCGATTTGGGAAGTTGGTTCAACAATGCGAAAATCTGGGTTCCTGTCTCCAAGATTGCTAAAATCCCTTCCCAAAGAATTAAGCTACTAAAAGCTATTCAAGGCCCTCAAGTAAATATTTCTCAAAAGAAGACTCGGGAAGTTGACTATCATGATGCTCCCATATATTTGCAAAGCTTGGATGCAGATAACAAAGATCACCAGCCTTTCTTTATCACCTTGTTAGTTAATGGATATAAATTGGATAATTGCATGTTGGATTCTGGTGCATCAGCTTGTGTAACAACTAAAAGGGTCATGGAACAACTTAACTTAAGAGTTTCTAGACCCTACTATAATATATGTGCCATGGATTCTAAAAAGATTGAAGTGCATGGTTTGATCAAAGATTTACAAGTTCATCTATCAGTTTACCCAAACATCATGATTGTTATGGATATAGTTGTTGTTGATGTGCCTAATGTTTGGGGAATGCTTTTATCCAAAAAGTGGGCCTCTGATCTAGGAGGAAGTATTCAAATGAATTGGTCATATGCTATGATTCCTTCTCCTAGAGGTGATGGTTTTGTAAGACTTAATAGAGAGCCCAAAAGAAAATTCCATGTTGAAGATCCTAGGAGACCTCACAACGAGATAATCAAAGAGAAATCTGACATTGGGAATTACGCTATCATGTCTAATTTCATAATTCCTCTTGATGATAAGATTAAGGATCTCAATGATAGAGTTTGGTACATGTACTTTGATGGTGCATCGTCTAGGCATGGTAAAGGTGCTGGAATAGTGCTTAAATCTCCCCTTGATCACATTTTCAATTTTGCCTATCGATTAGAATTTGAAGCAACTAACAATGTCGTTGAATATGAGGCTTTATTGTTGGGTCTTGAATTGGCAAAGTCTTTGAAAATTAAGTTGCTTAGCATTAAGGGGGATTCTAATTTAATTATCATGCAACTTAAAAATAAATTCACATGCAAAAATCAAAGATTAAGAAATTATCGAAATGTTGTGTGGGATACTATGGAACATTTTGATGCCCTTGACCTCGAAACTATCCCAAGAGAGCAAAATAGTTTGGCAGATGAAATTGCCGTAGCTGCTGCTACCTTTCAGTTATCTGATGAGCTGATTAAGGATAAGATCAAAATGGAAGTAATATTTAGACCATCTGTTCCAGATAACTCAGAGCATTGGCAAGTCTTTAATGATGAAAAGCAAGTCATTCATTTTCTTAATAGTCTGGATGAGTTTCAGGATTTTCGGATAGATTCTGAGGAGGATGGATCTTTAAAACATGAGCATATCATAAATCCTACTCCTAGGAATGTGGTTGCCTTAGAGCAACATTTTGATTGTCATGATGCCACGAAGTTGAGAGAGGAAAATAAAATGGACCCAAGCGAATATCTCGAGATAAACATTGGTACTTCTGAAATCCCAAAGGTTGTTAAAATTGGTAAAGGTACTAGTGTGGAGGAAAGAAAAAATTTAACTAATTTACTTCGCGAATATCGAGATGTTTTGGCTTTTTCTTATGATGAATTAAAGGGCTATAGGGAAGATGTCTCCCCTTACAAGATGAAAATGCTAAACCCTTTCACCATAAACTTAGGCAAATTAATCCTAAGTTAGCCCCATTGGTTCAGAAAGAGCTTGCGAAAATGCTTGCAGCAGGAATTATCGCTCAAACAAGGCATTCGACATGGTGTTCAAATCTGGTGATTGTTAGGAAAAAGAACGGTACAATAAGGCTTTGTGTCGATTTTCGAAACCTTAATCTAGCATGCAAGAAAGATAATTACCCTTTGCCAAACATGGAGACTTTATTGCAAAGATTAACCGGTTCTGGAGTGATGTCGTTGCTAGATGGTTTTTCTGGGTACAATCAGGTATGGGTTAAAAAGGAAGATCGTCATAAAACCACATTTACCACACCATGGGGTACTTTTGAATACATCAGAATGTTGTTTGGATTAACCAACGCTGGGGCTACATTCCAAAGGGCTATGGATTATGCCTTCAAGGGGTTAATTGGGAAATTTATTGAGATTTACCAAGATGATCTTACTGTATTTTCTAAAGATGGTATCAGTCATATAAATCATCTTAGGCAGGTTTTCGATAGATGTAGAGAATACAGGATTTCTTTGAATCCAGCTAAGTCTGTTTTTGGAGTAACCGAAGGGAAATTGCTTGGCCATATCATTTCTAAGGATGGAATCAAGATTGATCCTGAAAGAATTGAAGCAATCCAAAAGATTCCTCTTCCTCATAATCTTAAATCCCTTCAGTCTTTCCTTGGAAAGACAAATTTTCTTAGAAGGTTTATTCCAAATTACGCAGAAATAGCTAAGCCTATTCAAAGTTTTCTGAAGAAAAATGCAAAATTTGTTTGGCAAGAAGATGGCAAAAAGGCTTTTCACGAAATCAAATGTGCTATTGCAAGAGCTCCTGTCTTAGTTGGTCCCCATTATTCTAAGGATTTCATGATTTTTTCTTTCGCTTCCGAAGATACCATTGCTGGTGTCCTGTTACAAAAGAATAAAGATGGTCACGAGCAGCCTATTGCTTTCATGAGTAGAGCGCTTCAAAATTCCAAATTAAAATACAATACCATGGAAAAGCAAGCTTATGCCCTGTTCAAGTCTCTTAATCACTTCAAAACTTATGTGGGTTATTCTAAAATCATTGCTTTTGTCCCACATTCTGCTGTTAAAGATATATTAACTCAAACAGATTACTTAGGGACTCGCGCTACGTGGGTTACTAAAATACAAGAATATGATTTAGAGATCAGACCCGCCAAGTTAGTCAAAGGCCAAGGTTTGGCTCAAATGTTGACTGAAAGCAACGAAAAGACTCTTGGTTTGTTTTGTCTTAGCAATCTATCTTCACCGAAGTTGCAAAGATTAGGAGAACATGAGTGGTACAAGGACATAGTTTATTACTTGATGAATCTTGCATGTCCTAACCATTTAGTTGCTCATAAGAGAAGGGCTCTTAGACTAAAAGCCACTAAGTATTGCCTTATGAAGGATGGCCTTGGGTGGAGAAATCCTGAGGGCATAGTACTTAGGTGTGTTGATGAAATTGAGTCCAAGAAATTAATCTCTGAGTTTCATTCAGGATTTTGTGGTGGGCACTATGCTGCTAGAACTACAGCCCACAAAATTTTGAGAGCTGGTTATTATTGGCCTTCAATTTTTTCTGATGTGCATAAGTTTGTTAGAACTTGTCAAGCCTGTCAATTATTCACTAGGAAACAAAAGCTTGCTACCCTACCCCTACAACCTGTCATTGTAGAGGCACCTTTTTAGCATTGGGGTCTGGACTTCATCGAGAAGTTCCATGAAAATTCTAGCAATGGCTATTCATGGATTTTGACTGCTACCAATTATTTCACTAAATGGGTTGAAGCCATTCCTGCTAAGAATACCACTGAAAAGGTTATTATGGATTTCATTGAAAATAATATCATTACTAGATTTGGTGTCCCTGTTAAGATCACTACTGACAATGCCAAAGCTTTTAGTTCCTCTGAGTTTTCGAGTTTTCATCTTTTTGTTTCAAGTATGGCATTGCCTTATCTCATTCGTCAAATTACTATCCTCAGGGTAATGGTCTGGCTGAATCAAGTAACAAGAATCTCATAACCATTATCAAGAAGATAGTAGGGGATAATAAGAGATCATGGGATAGAAAAATCAAGTATGCTTTATGGGCAGATAGGATCACTAAGAAGAAAGCTACTGGTAAATCTCCCTTTGAATTAGTTTATGGCTTGGATGTAACCTTACCTATGCACTTGAAATTGCCAGCTTATCAGCGCCTTCAGAATTTTTCTACTAATAAAGATGTTGTTCAGAATAGAATAGATCAGATTGTGGAGTTAGATGAAACTCGTAGGACAGCTTTTGATGCTATATGTAAAAATCAATCTAACATTAAGAAAAGCTTTGATAAATTCTCTCGATCTAGATCTTTGCAGGTGGGAGATATGGTACTTCTTTGGGATCGCAAAAATGAAAAACCAGGAAAACATAAGAAGTTCGACAGTTTGCGGTTGGGACCGTACATCATTCGAGATATAGCTGGACCAAACTCATTCCACTTGAGCAGATTGGATGGTGAAACACTTGATCTACCTACGAATGGCCAAATGCTCAAGTTGTTCTTCAAATATGATATCTGATGCCATAGGGCATCCTTTGTATTGTATTTCTAACCCTACTCTTGGTTATTTCAGCATTTTATTTCTGTTTTAGGATTAGATTTACTTTCCTTGTTAATAAATGAAGAGCTTATATCTTTCATGTGCTTAAATTTTATGTGATGATTTTTAGATGGACGCTACTTATTTCTGTTGTGTGTTGCGTGGATGCAGATTCTGGATTCTCACATTCCTGCAGTGCAACAATGTGTCCCCAAATAGAGCCAAATGTTGACCACTACGTGTCAACTTCCCATAGCAGTACACCCCCTTTTCTTCGCAAAAGGGATGGCGCTTGATTGACGTGTCTGTGCCATTCGACAGTCATCGTCGACTTGATCATATTATGTTGTAAACCCAGTCTGCATGTGTGAATTGTAAATAATCTTAGCAGAGCTGAGTCATGTATGTAAATTGCCTAGGTGGTCCTAATTTTCTAGTGACAATCTACGTTCCGGAAGGTTTTTTTGTCTCACCGATCCACGATCGGCAAAGTTTTCCTTCAGCCTAACCCCAAAGTCGGAATGAATTTTGTCATTAAAATCTTGGGAGAATCCTAGTGCGTTGATCTGCTAGATTATATCTGTGTCACAAGACTGGATGGTCTATGAGGGTCTATGTCAAATGGGTTTTCCCCCCTTGAGATGTAAAATTGTAAAAGTCATGATGTAAAGTGTCTTGAGGGTTAGAAAATGTTTTAATCCCCTCATAAGTCCTAAGTCCTAAGTCCTAGGACCTAGGTAATTTTTCCAAATGCTAAGTTCGAGGATCCATTTAAAAATAAAAAATTAAAAATTTGAAAAATTAAAAAAAACAATAAAAAATAAAAGATATAAATAATTAAAAAAATATATATATATAAATTGAAAATAATAAAATAATAATAAGTCAAATTTTTGAGTAAATAAATGCAAAATTTCAATTTTTTAATATATTAAAATGCATTTAAAAATTCGACGGATGAGATTAAAAGATATCTTGATCATCATTGATGGTCGAGATCATTTTGACATGGATCACTCGAACTAGTCGTTGGGAACTTTTCCTTTAAATAGGGTGCTAGGGGTCATTTGAGATGATTCGATCTGTGAGTCTTGTGCTGAAGAAAGCTCTCTTGTAAACTTTTTCTGGTGTAAATAAAGAAAGACTTTGGGGTTGAAATCTTGTTGGTGGTACTCTCCTGAAGTGCTGTGAGTTGTTTTATTTTCTGCATAATTTTATTTTCAGCCATTAGTAATAGCTTGATGTAGAGTATTGTTGAACACAGGTATCTTGTTCACTTACTAGGATTTGAATGGTAGTAGAATTTCTGAAATAACGGCAAGTATCTCCATTGCATCTGGAATTTAATACTGTATTTTCCCTCTTTATTGATGGTTGAAGTGAGTTGTGCAAGAAACCCTTATTGAGAAAATCAGTGGGCATTTGGGGAAGTTCTTGGCTAAACCAGCCAACTCCCACAAAGCATTTTCTTGTAGAGCCCAGCCATTTTCGATTCTAGGTCTAACATTTGAAGTTTATTTTTTGAATTGCATGAGAGATTTCTGAAGTATCCAATAGTAAATCTGATATTCTGAAAATATTATTGAGGGTTACTGACAAATCTGGTTGTTGTAGAGTCACAAAGCTGTAAATATTGTCGCTGGTTTGTAGGGTTTTAGTTATATATATATTATATATATATATATATATATATATATTCTCTGGCTATTTATCTTTCCATTACAGGTTGCAGGGTTTTCTGAAGATTTCCAAGGGTTTGATCAGCTCCTCGCTATTGCATCAGAACAATCTCTTGCAGGGGCATTATTTCTGCAATCCAGGGTTTTCAAAAAAAAAATTATCTGAAGAAGAGTCTGCAGGGATTTCATAAATAAATCTGAGACAATATAATCTGGAATTTTTGGGGGTTTGCATTAAGCTGCGAATTTTTTTTTACTCTGTTTGTTGCCCAGAATTACTTTTCAAGCTTTGGGTTTTGTCCCTCACGCAGTTGTCTCAAACCTTTTACACAGCTCTTCCCATCTCTACATTTGCTTTTCTCCTGCGTTTCACTCTTATCCTCACTGCACCCATCATCACAACCCATCCCACGCTTTCCGTCTCGTTTCTTCATTGCTTGCAAACCTGCAATCAACAACAAAACACATTGGCAAAACGTAGATCTGCTTCTCCTTCTTAGCTCCTGAGTCGTTGCCCTCCTCCTCGCATTTCTTTTTTGCCACCCGCAGCCATATCTACCTTACTCCACGTTGTCCCAGCCATGTCTATTGCCCCTTGTCTAGCTGCCAAAGTTGATATTGATTTGCGTCCATCCTTCAAAATTTTTTGCAAATCCGCAATCCCTTACTCTCCAAGTTGCCAAATCTACGTACTCCAGGCACCTGCAAACAATCCGCCGTCAAGCAAACCTGTGTCGTGTCTTCTCCTTCTTGGGGCAAAACAAATTTTTTGAAATATTTTTTGAATACAGGCCAGGGTTCTGCATTGAGTTTTATTACATGCGTACGGTGATAGGTTAAGTCTCTTATGCGTTTAATTTAGTTTTTTTTTATAATCTATACGTAAAACAGTGCGAAACACGCATATGGATTTCCAATGAATGAATTCAATTGATGAGCAAAATGAAGCTCAATAATAATATAGAGATATTTACAGTAATAGAAACATCAAGTTTCTATTAGGAAATAGAAACAATCAGTTTCATCTAAGAAACTGCTAAAAAAATAGCAACAGCTAATAAGAATGAGCATTAAACACTAAATAGTATTATTCGAATACCCTCCCTTAATGCTCAATCTATTTACAACACCAATAGACCCTCTGAATTTTACAAACTTATCAGGACCAAGAGGCTTGGTGAAGATGTCTGCGAGCTGCTACGTTGTGGGAACATATCGCAACTGAACGGAGCCGTCTTCAACAAGCTAGCGAATGTAGTGGCAATGGGTTTCCACATGCTTTGTTCATTCATGAAATACTGGATTCTTGGCAAGTTTGAGAACTCCCTAATTATCACAAAACAAGGGAGTAGGACCTGTCTGGGAAACATGCATATCCGCAAGCATACGTCGAAGCCAAACTGCCTCACAAGATGCCTTAACTGCTCCCCGATACTCTGCTTCTGTTGAGGAGAGAGCCACTGCCTGCTGCTTCTTACTAGTCCAGGTGACAACACCGGATCCTAGACTAAACACATACCCAGTTGTAGATTTACGGTCATCAACCCAACCAGCCCAGTCAGAATCTGTGTAACCACTGAGTATAGGATCGGAACTTCGAGTGTATAGGAGTCCATAATCAGGAATGCCACGCACATATCGTAGCACACGCTTTGCTGCTATCCAATGATCAGCCTTAGGAGCTGACATGAAGCGGGAAATGTAGCTCACTGCAAAACTGATGTCAGGTCTAGTGGTAGTAAGGTAGATGAGGCTGCCCACTAATTGCTTGAATAAAGTTTCATCCACAAGGGGGGAGGATGACTGAGCTGAAAGTTTGAGCCCTGGTTCCATAGGAGTCGTGGTCGGTTTGCAATCCTGCATTCTGAACCTGTCCACAAGATTTTTGGCATACTTGGACTGAGAGAGAAAGATGTTGTTCTCAATCTGCCAAACTTCAACCCCCAGACAGTAATGAAGAAGTCCTGAGTCCGTCATATCAAAGGTGCTGCATAAGTCTTGTTTGATCCCATGGATCAAATGTGCAGAGCTGCCAGTAATGATAAGGTCATCCACATAGACAACCACAAACAAAATATCATCACCAGTGTGCTTGATATACAGGTTTGTATCAGAGGGGCTCCACTGAAAGCCATGATCTGTCAGATACTGATCAATTTTCATATACCAAGCCCGAGGAGCTTGTTTCAATCCATAGAGTGCTTTAGCTAATCTACACACTTTCTGTTCTTGACCGGCAACCTTGAATCCTGGACGCTGCGTCATGTAGACTTCTTCCTGTAAGTCACCATTTAGGAAAGCACTCTTTACATCCATCTGATGAACTTTCCAATTGAACTAAGCTGCTAGGGCAAGGACAAGCCGTATGGTACTCATCTTGGCTGTAGGAGCAAAAGTCTCCTCATAGTTGATGCCTTCCTTCTGTGAGACCCCTCGAGCCACAAGACGAGCTTTATACTTGTCTAGGGTTCCGTCAGCTTTGTATTTCACTTTATACACCCATTTGCAACTGATGGGCTTTTTCCCTACAGGAAGATCAGAAAGGGTCCACGTGTGATTCTTCTGAAGACTTTGGAATTCAGCGTCCATAGCCTGTTCCCACTCAGATGTACCCTTAGCCACTGAATAGGTTTGAGGCTCAAAAATACTGTGTAGGTTAGCCATAAGAGCAAAATTTACTATAGACTGTTGTTTGCTCTTATGTCTAGAAGTTCTACCTTCAAGGAGCTCATCATCCTGAAGATCACCAATGGTTTTAGCCCACCATTTTGGCCGAAGAGTAGAGGAACCAATATCGGGAGGAGGTGGAGAAGGCTCAAGAACAATAGGGGCAGCAAGAGGAGGGTTATTTTCCGAAGGAAGCTCAGGTAGTGTATTATCAAACACTGATGCTACATCATCCCTCCCATCAGGTGGACCTACCGGAAGAAGAACATTGTGAGGCTGATCCTCAGAACACTGCTCAGAAGGAGAAGACTAAAAGAATCCTCTGTCTTCATCAAATACTACATCCTGACTGAAGCTAAGACGACCAGTGGCTACATCTATTAGTCTATAGGCCTTTTGATGATCATTGTACCCTATCATCATGAGTTTTTGACTTTTGGAATCCAACTTAGAGGGCTTAGCAGCTGGAATCCAAACATATGCCACTGAGCCAAATACTTTGAGGTGACTGATCTTAGGCTTACGGCCAGACCAAACCTCTTCGGGAGTCTTCCCCTTAACAGCCTAAGTGGGTGATCGGTTAAGAAGATAAACAGCAGTAAATACTGCTTCAGCCCAGAATTTGTTCGGAACACTCCTGTGTTGTAACAGGAACGATCCATTTCAACAACCGTGCGGTTGCGGCGTTCCACAACACTGTTCTGCTGAGGAGTGTAGGGTGTAGTTAACTGGCGTTTGATGCCATGAGTATCACAGAAGTTGGAAAAAACAGAAGAACAAAATTCCCCCCCGTTATCTGTCCTAAGAATCATGATATTACAGCCAGACTCTTTTTCAACTAAGGTTTTAAACTTCTGAAAGGTACTAAATGCATCAGATTTATATTTTAGAAAATACACCCACATCTTTCTACTGAAATCATCTACAATAAGCAAAAAATATTTGCAAGCAATGATAGAAGATGTATTCATAGGACCACAAATATCAACATGAATTAACTGGAGTACCTTAGATGCGCGCCAAGATTCTCCATTCGTGAATGAAGACCGATGTTGTTTGGGAGCTTGACAAGCGCCGCATACGCCCAACTGCTGAGTCTGAATATCAGGTAACCCTGACACAAGTCCGTCCCGAGAAAGCTAAGAGAGATACTGCATGTTTAGGTGCACATATCGCTGATGCCATAGAGTGCTGATGGGAGAAACACGGGCTGCTAGAGCCACTTCTGGAGAATCACCAGTGTCAAGAAGCCTGTATAAACCATGATCTTCTAGGCCAACAGCAACTGTAAGACTAGTCTCCTTGTCGATAATAGAGCATTTGTGCGCACTGAATACTACATCAAGCTGAGGAGAGTTCCTCATAATCTGACTGATAGATAGTAGATTAATTTCCATCCCAGGAACATAGTACACATTCAGAAAGATGAGTGTGCGCCCACCAGACTGGATTTGAACTGTACCTCTGCCATCCACTGCGTATTTTTCACCTCCGCCAAATACCACGGAATCACTGAAAGGTGAGAAGTCAATAAACCAGTCACGCCTGTGAGAGAAATGACGTGATGCACCAGAGTCAATGTACCAGGCAGAAGATGGAACATGATATGAAGACCTTTTAGCCATAAAGGCGTAAAAGGCAGAATCTGTCTGCTCGAAATGTTCTGCAACATTTGCTGTCTGATGGAGCCCTCCCTGTTTCTTCTGTTCAGAAGCAATCCTTTGTCGGCAATCTTTCTTCATGTGGTCAAACTTGTGACAGTAATTACAATGCACATTTTTCTTCCTAGCAGGATCAAAAGGTTGAGAAGAACCTTTCTGCTGAAAGCACTGAGAGGACTGAAATTTGGCAGCAAAAGCATTTTCTGAGGAGGCTGATGCTGCACTACTACCAAACTGTTGTTTCCAACGATCCTGCTGCATGAGTTTGGTGCATAACTTTGGAAACTTTAGATCAACATTAGTGGCGGTAATGTTGAGTGTTTCTATGAAGTGCTCATAAAATTTTGGTAGACTTTTCAGAGTGATGACTACCATATCTTCATCTTCCATGGTGCGACCAATGGCTTCGAGCTGATCTCGAATGTCTTTAATCTTGTTGAGATGTTCCTGTAAAGACATATGTTCGTCCATCATGATGGAGAACCACTGATTTTTGAGAAAGAAAGCTCTGCTCTTGTCAGATGTCTCGTGCAGTTCTTTCAACTGTTGCCAGATCTCGGCAGCTGTCTTGCTAGAAGGAATCTGCGGTAACTAATCATCAGCCACAGAGAGCTTGAGAAGCATAATAGCCTCTCGATTTCGATCATCAAATTTATCTTGATCGGTACCAACTGTACCGGGACGAAGCTCTTTGCCCAAAACGAGCTGATCAAGACGCCTGTATTCAAAAATGGTCAACATTCTTTGTTTCCAGATGTTATAATTGTTGCCATTAAAGCGTTGATTTCCTTCTAACATCAGATTGGTGAGCGAGGCCATTTGTACGTTTCCAAGACAATAAAGAAGTCTAGCACAAATTTCAATGTAGATGCCCGCTGATCCTAGTGCAATAAACAAAACAGAATTCGTTCTACGAAGCAGGTTCAAGAGAATATATATAGAGCTTACCAGGCAAAAAGTCTCCACAGAGAATTTATTTGAGGAAAAAAGAGCTCAATACGTGGACAGAATTGTGAACCCGCGTCTTTGTCAGAGCAATCGACTGGTTGCAGATGTACGTGAGCCGTCGGTTGAAATCTCACTCACAGCAAAAAAAAAAATCACAGCCGTCGGTTTACTAAGTAAGTCTGTCCCGCATTTCGACTCTCGTTTGAACCCCTTGTCGAGTAATGGCTTCTCTCTGTGAGTAACTGGCTAAAACAGTTTGTGGATATTATTATTCTCTATGTGCGTATGAACATAATTAATAGTAGAGCCGGCAAATAGTTCACATGCAAAGAACTTTAGACAAAAACTTTCGACTTTCACGATTGTCTTGCATACGGGGTTGAATCTGATAATGGCGTGACCTTCTTAGCGGAAGAGAAAGCAGTTTCCTGTTGCCATTCGCCGCTGGAGCATTTCCTTTCCAAGTCCTGTGTTAGAGCAGCGGATCCGTGACTGTTGTTCGGGAAAAATAGCTTGTTGGATGTGAAATATCAAAGGAAAAACAATACGCATACGCGTTACTGTGATGTCGCATCAAATGGAAGGAAATGACAGAGGTATGCCGTCCGTCAAGGGTTTTACAGTAAGAATTTACTCTGACTAAAACTGTGTCCTCCCGAAGCAAAATGATGATCGTAACACCAGTCGAGTTAAGCGTAGAATGGCGAGTAGACAAGAAAATCTCGTTTTCTTTCAATGATACGAAGAAGCGATATAGCTTTGACCCTCTTCGTGGATACTACAATAGCTAGGGTCCGCTCCGCTCAAAGATGCTAGGGTATCGAATGAAACTTGGTGAATGCACGTAGCAAGAAGTCCTGTAGCAAAAAATTGACCGCACACACTGAATCATTTTAATGTAAACACGATCGATCGATTGCAGGCACTAGCTTCCACGGAATGACCACTGGCGTTAAAAAAATCTCCACTGAATGAGCAATTTCGAAATGAGACACTAAATTTTTCATAAATTGAAAAATTATTTCGAAAAAAAAAAAAATTCCCGTGCTCTAATACCATAAAACAGTGCGAGACACGCATATGGATTTCAATGAAATTGATTGAATGATGAGCAAGCTAAAGCTCAATAATAATACAGAGATATTTACAAAAAATAGAAACATCAAGTTTCTATTTAGTAAATAGAATCAAACAGTTTCATCAAAGAAACTGCTAAAAAAGAAAAAATAGCAACAGCTAAAAGAATGAGCATTAAATACTAAAAAAGGGTTAATAGGGTTATTCTAATAGTCACTGTGTTAGCATTGAATTCTTGTCAATGTGACGTACCGAGACCTCATAATAGCACCGAGATCTCATCATTGTAATAATGTTGAGATCTTATCACTGTAATTATAACGAGACCTCATTACTGTAGTTGCACCATGACCTTTTCTCTGTGGTAGTATAGAGACTTTCTCAATGTGGTAACACCGAACTGTAATGGCACCGAAATTGTGAGGAACCAAACCCTTCTCATTGTGGTAGCATCAAACTGTAATGACACTGAAACTGTGAGACCTTCAAACATTAACGATAAAGTATCGCGTCCATGAAAAGCCTTAAAATTCCAACAATTTTCGGCCATGGTATTAAAGAAAAAGTACTTATAATTGTTCTCAACCATAACATTGAAGATAAAATATCATGACTTAGAAAAACCTTAAAATTTTGACAATTTTTCAACCATGAAATTAAAACCAAAGATCATGACTACAAAAAACCTTAAGCTTTCAACATATTTCAACCATGGCATTATGGAAAAATTTTATGACTAAAAAAAGTTAAAAATGAACACTTGAATGAAAGAGTCATTATACCAAAAGTAATTCTTTTTTAAATGCCAAAAGTATAGCGATTTTCAAATCCTGGCCTAGGACAACTTGACACATTGCAGCAAAAACTTAAAAATCAACCATCAAATTTACACAGAGTGTAGGTGCACTCGACCCATTGTAATGAAAACTTAAAGACCAACCATGAAATTAACACATTGTGGGGGCAGACTTGATCCATTATAATGAAAACTTTAAAATCAACTATCAAATTGACACATAATGGGTTCAGGTTACTAGTGGATGATCGACATAGACCCTGCAAAAAGAAAACCAAAAACAAAATAATAAATAAATAAAAATACAACTACAAAAGAAAACAAAAATTAAAACATTGAAAAAAATAATAACTAAAACAAAAACAAAAAAAACACAAGTTAAAAAAAAAACAAAGGCTACATAGTAGCTAATACCTGTCGCTTAGCTTAAACATAGTTTAATTAAACTAAAAAACAATAGACATGTTGACGGTGCTGGACCCACCAACATGTCAGGGGATCTCCCCAGTAAGAAGTCCCAACTAGACCTCAGACCGTTTAGAGTAGGAGTTCCAGCAGTGGGTAGTACGGTATCGCCTTGACTACGGTTGCGCGTAGAGGTAAGTAAGATGTCCTTGTTGGTGACAAGGGTGTGACCTTGCAACAAGTCAAGGGAGGTGCATGAAAGGTTCTAACACACGAAAGGGGGAGTGAGTGTGCCACTTAGAAACCTATGATAGCACGTAGCTTGAAAGGAAACACACGAGCAGAAAGACATCACAAGATGGAAAGCAAGATAGCCGTCGATCCAAAGTGATGGATTATATCAAAAACACGCTTTAATAAGATTCATACAAACACATAAGGAATAGTCCATACATACGTGTGTAAATTACAGCGACATACATCATTAAAGTAACCAGGATAGCCGAACTACAATAACAATATATGCATGAAACGTGTTGGCTCTGTTATATTAAAAAAATGAAAGATCCAATCATACATACAACCATGACAACCACTAGCCCTGATAGCGGAACATTATAGTCACTATCGCCTGCTCCTCCAAAGAGATGTACTAGCTCCGCACTGTGGAGAAGCCAAGGCTCATTACAATACACTCCAAGCTTTCTCTAAGTTATACCTATAGGAAGCTTGGCTCCCAAAAGCCTGTACAATGAGTTATGAGGTTCTATAAATAGCAAAGGGTGGGGTGACCCTTGACATTCCCCTTTGTGACTCTTCACCTACTCTCATGACTCTTCAACTTACACATGAATATTACATTCTACTATTGACACTTGGTCTTTCACTTTTACAACATGTTTACATTACAATCTGCACATGTACCCATGTGAGACAAAATAGGCTTGAGTAAGCCATGCAAGACATCACTAAGACTTGGACAGCTGTGGGAAGACTAACTCTTGGACATCCTCTCGATGATCGATGGTGGCGAACTGAAGCCAAGCTTGGTAGTTTGTTATGGAGTCTACGTACTCTATGGTGACATCCTTCTGAAAGCGAACTCTTGCCTCCATTGCATCCGGGTACACTGATTTGGCACCTCTGTCCAACTCATCAGATAACATGCGCATCATGGTCTTGATTGCAGCTGGACCAACAACATATTGGTGCATAGTGTCTACGCTCATCTACAAGTCTGCGCCAGTGGCTATGCGCATCAATTGATCAAAGTACATGTCCATCTCCAGTCGGACCTGGTTATTTGTCTTCGTCTCGATGAGTGTGCCAATGGATGGGATCACATGCATGCGCACAATGACATCCATGCTCTTGAACACTCGTGCATGTGAAGCCTGTAAGCTGGTGATGAGTTGTGGGAGTTCCTCATAGTTCTAGATCTGACTCCGGATGTGTGCCTTTAACTCGACCGCCTTTGGCTTCATCATCTTTGGAAAGTGCAATGGGGCTCCTTAGTACCTCATTATCCATATCCACATGTGATCGACAACTGTGTGTAAATCTGACAAGATGTGTTGCTCTCCTAGCACAACGCTGCTGCCAACCATTGAGATGGACAACTGACTTATGCATGGTAACAAACCTAAAGTACAGCTTGTGCATGACTGTCTCGAGAGACGATACTTTATCTAGTATCGCTCTCCTCAACTCTGCTCTGGCAGACGCTGTAACTTGCTCTTCTCCCTACTTGGTCACTTGTAGCTCCTTAGCCACGCACTCATTCTCAGCTATCAATAATCTAACACTCGAGCTAGTGGCTTCGACATATGCTTTGGTAGCATTGGCCAATGCAACTGGATGTCTGCGCACATTGGACACGATCACTCGCTCTTCAAACTACGCAAGAGATACATGGACATCCGGAGTGGGCACTCTACGCAACTGCACAACTCTGTTTGTGACTCGTTGAAAGATATGTTGTGCATATCTGCTTCTGGATTGTCCTCAAGGATTTCAATGTCTCTTTGATCGCTTGGGACTTGCTCTACTTCCAGATCTGGTGAAGCTGATGGAGTGACCTCTTGGTTCTAAGGCATGAGGTCAATGTCTTGATCTAACTTGGGCTGAACCATATTCGTGTCCATCTGCTCTAGCATCTGTTCAATCTCCTGAGTAATGTCCTACTCCTGCAACTGCTCACCCTGTCTGCTATGTGCCAGTTGTTCGAATGAATCAATAACCTGTATGGGCACAGTTTCGCCAATATGTGCATGTTCTGCCTCCTGTTGTTCCTGTTCCTACTGCGCTTCCTTCTCTCTTTTGCGTAGCTCTTGTTCTTCCTGAGTTGCTGCTTCAACTCCTGCAACTGCTTTTTTGCTTCCTCCAGCCTCTGTTTCTCTCTTTTCCTTTGTGAGATCCTTCTGTCGCGTTGTCGCCTCTTTGCCTCAATCTCCAAAGCTACTTTCAACACAAGTGAATCTGCTTTGAACTTGTAGCTTTGCTCCGCCTCTGCACTATCAGCAACCTTCCTCTCACCTTTGTCAAGTGCAGGTTTGCTACCCTCTACTGTTGTTGATGATGTTGCTCTATGAGATGCTGCTGCCTTTTGCACTGCTAACCATTCTACAACTATTCTGACTAGTTCATTGAGCCTGGAGAAGTTGTAGCAATATCTACATGGGTCTTCCTTAGGCCAATGATACGCCCCATGGATCCAAGGATGATACACTCTTGCACAATGTTCCTTCACTAAGCAATGTGGGTCATATGGATTGAAATTTCTAGTGTCGAAGGTGAATCTTTTGAAGTCCTCCATCTCGGCCTCAGCCTGCTTGAGATTCTGGATCTCATACAACCTAATCCCCAAAGGAAGAGTGGGCCAAGGTGCCTTCTTCTTCCTGTGTAGCCTCGCTAACAACACTATCGAGATGTGATATGTAACCTCTTACATGACCAGCTTATCCATGGCAAACTTCAGCAAAACATGCAGAGCCTTCTCCACGTTGTACATCCGAATGAAGGTGCCAAGGGGTGAGGCATACCAATCTGTTATGTCAATCAATGCCTCCATCGCTGCCTACGACATGCAAGGTGGATCCTGCTCAAAGATCATCCTATACACCCGGTTGACAAAGTGGTCTGATAGCTGTATGATAACTCCACGGAAGCTGCATTCGAAGACAACCTGCAATAAGTGTGCAAAGAGGTTTCTGAAGGTGTCCATGCCCAACCTAAGCTTGGGAACTACTGATAGGCACAGATTACATCAAGTATGTAAGCGGACATGAATAGCGTCACTTGTTGACCCTTGGGCGGATGTCAAGCTTTTGTTACTTGTTCCTTCAACCTGAGAGCCAACATGGCGGACCAGTTGAAAGGTCTCCCTTCATTCGCCAGTTGATCCAACACAATCACCCAACTCTGCGGGAAGGTCTCTGTGCTCTCTTGGCCGTATAAGCGGCATGTGAAGATGACCAAGAGCTGATAATATTTCTGCAGTATCATTGTCTTGTAGACCTAGTTGGGTGTTGTCCTGAACTTGGACGGCTCTCTCACCCATCTCTTCAAGATGTTTCTTGAGTTTGCACTGTTGGTGGGTTTGGTGAAGGGTGTATCCATCGTGATCACCAGTTGTGGCAAGTGATACATCGCCTGAAAGTCCTTTGCCCTAAAGGTAGCAAGTTTTGTTCCACTGACACTGCTCAACACCATTGTCTCTGGATCAATATGCGAGACAATCCAGTGGATCATGTCCGCGCATGGAAACGCGGGATACCTGCATGCAATCTAGTACAAGTCAAACTTGTGTATGTTGACATAGACTCTGCGATCCTCCAGATGCTCCTCAAATGTGCCTGAAAAGATGTCATTGAAGTCCTACCATTTCATCTTGATCTCCTTGTCTATGAACAACTTAGTGTCTTCATAGATGGGCAAGTTCATAGACACTTGCTCAATTGCATCTCCAGTTGCACTCTCAACGGTGTCCTTTGACCCTGCTCTCTTGGAAGCCCTTGTCCCTGCACTGCTGAGAGACAGACGAACACTTGTGTTACCTTGAGACAGAGCAACACTCATGGAAAGCACATGTTGATTTTGGGTAGCATCGGATGTGCTCTAGCTCCGAAATTTTTGGAGGGGCTAAAACATGAGATCTCTAAGACCTAGAAATTGTTTAGTGAAATTCCACCCAGATTGCGTTTTATTAAAATAATTAATATTTTTAATGGGGTTCCTAAGTCCAAACTTAGGAAAATAAAAATATTAATGGGTATTAATGAAAATATGAATGAGAAGCTTCTAAGTGACGAAGATCAAGTCTAATTTAATCTTAGTCGTTGATCAAGGACTTAATCTCAATAGGAAAAGTATAAGAGGAGGCTTGAGGGTCAGTTGGAGAAACACCAAGTTGATCAGTCAATTCAATTTTTCTAGGCCGTGGTTTGCTGAGAAAATCGAACAAGTGATATGAGTTGCAATGAGAGGGGCAAAAGCAAAGATTTGAATCGGAGGGGAAGTCCCGAGCCAAAGAGTACGTAGCAGAGAGGCAGCCTAAGCATCAATAAAGGCAGCACAAAGGCCTACGCAGCCCAGGAGGGGCTCATGTAGTCTAGAGGGGTTCTTGCAGTGGCAGTGCAGAGTATCCGTGAGTAGTCCAAGATTTTGTTGGAGAAACAAGGTTCTAAGCCAAGAGGGCTGAACAACAATATTTATCCAGCAAATCGATCCAGCAGAAAGGGTGACGCATTCTTCTAGAGGCAAGACGCTGACCCACATAGTGATTGTGTCGGGACTTCGCAGTGTTTGTCGGGAGGGTCAGATCACTCATTGGATCAGCTGTGACTTGGGGAACGAGGTAAACCCTTGAATGTATTTCTTATTGCCATGATTTCTCTGTAAGGTTAGCCAGCGTGAGAGGAAACCTGTTGTACTCAGATTGTGTTTGCTTAATAATACAAACCCTCTATTTGTTGCACTGGTTTTCCCACATTGGGTTTTTCGGGGACGTGTTGTCCAAAAATAACGGTGTCCCTTGTGTGTTTGTCTCATTTATCATTTCAGTTTATGATCTATATGTCAGTGTAGTCTACAATAGTGTTTTTCATCACTGTTTATAAATTAAATAACTTGTTGAATGAACTAACAAGTAGGAGATGTTAAACCAGTGACTGTAGTAGGATTTCTGTTTGTAAAGATTCAGAAATTTTCACATGGTATCAGAGCATTGCAGATCATAGGATATTGACGCCATGAGCTGGGAGATCCAACAAATCTGCTGCAGAGAGGCAGCTGCTCTGAGTGACAGCATTGTTCCAAAGCCAAAGACGCAGAGGAAGAATGACGCAGTGCAGAAGAGGTGATGTAGAGGCTCACACAGTGCCTACATCAACATTTTGAAACAGGTGAGGGTGACACAATAGCTGGGAGGAGCCCACGCAATAACTGCGTTTGCTATCTTGGCCAGCGCAGAAGTAGAGAGGGGCAGATCAGGCTCACACAGAGCCACTTCATCTTTCTGGACCAAGGAGTGATGTAGTGGCCAAGAGGAGCTGATCTAGCTCACACAGTTATTGCGCAGAGCCAGAGGAGCTCAGATTCTTCAGTGGTTGGGGTAGAGGAAGCAGTGCAGATCAGATCCGAGGTGCTAGTGGGACGTTGTTGTTGCTGGTGCAGAACAATGTCTAAGGAGACTAAACCAAGGAAGAGGGAGTCATTGCCTTAACAAATTTCTTGCCAAAGAAATCTAGCTCCAGGTTGTTAAGCAGCAGCAAAGGAGGATTGGAGAGGAGTGATTCGACATTGTTTGGCGAAAGGATTTTCGCGAAGGAAATCAAGACTCAGAGGGAGTCTAGAGGGAACTTGTTCCTTAGAGGATTTCTAGCACCAAAGAAATCCAGATCCGAGTTTTGTTGGGCAGCAGCGAAAGAGGGAGAAGAGAACCTGTTCGACACTCATTTGAGCAGAGATGGCAGTTAATGGACTGAGGGATTAGGGCAGGCTGGATGGAGCATCCAACTTTGTCATCTGGAAGGCCAAGATCCTAGTAGTCTTGGACAAGAATCACATCAAGGATTATGCCTTGAAGGCAGTTGTTGTTCCATTCGATGTCGATCCTCTCAAGAAATACGAGGAGGATCAAGCAAAGGCAAAATGCATGATCTTGGACGAGGTCAAGGATCATGTGGTCCCACATATTGCTAAAAAGGACACAGTAAGGGAAATGTGGGAGGCCTTGACCACCTTGTACGAGGGAACCTTCGTTCAACGGAAGATGTTGCTTGAGAATCAACTAAGACAGTACCAAATGCAGAAGGGAGAAGAAATCGATCCCTTCCTTCTCAAATTACAAGGGATTTGAGACCAGCTGACTTCCGTGGGGTCTACACCAGATCCTAAGTTCATGGTCAGGACTACCCTAAATGCAATCACTAAAGACTAGGAGACCTTTGTCCAAAGCATCTTGGGCAAGGCTTCTCTCCCCAATTAGGAGGAGATGTGGGCAGCGCTTTGACAGGAAGAGGTCAGACGGTTAACCAAGGTGGGAAGTAGCAGCAAAGGAATCAAAGTCAAAGAGGAAAACGAGGATGTAGCGCTTGCATCAGCGAGACAACAAGGGCAGCAGAAGAGGAAAAAGAAAGACATATCCAAAGTCGGATGCTTCATATGTCGGGAACTGGGACATTTCGCCACTCAGTGCCCTCGAAAGAAGGGAAAGGAAGAGAAGTCTGACTCAAAGGCTACTCCAGCAAAAGCTAACAAGGAGGATGATGATGAAGATTGCGCCATGAGTACTCATGCACCTCTAGAGAAGAGGTGGGGCCATATAGAGCTATAGTCAGTGGTGCCCAGGCCTCAAGACAGATCAATGGTAGGTTTGAGATGGATCTACAAGATCAAATATGCTGCATACAGCAGTGTAGAGAAATACAAAGCCAAGTTTGTGGCTAAGGGGTATGCTCAGAAGGAAGGAATAGACTACGAAGAGACCATCACCCCAGTAGCCAGGTATACATCTATTAGAACCGTGATATTTTTTGCAACACAGATGGGGTGGGAGATTCATCAGATGGATGTCAAGACAACATTCTTGAATGGAGTAATAGAAGAGGAAGAATACATTGAACAGCCTGAAGGCATTGAGACACATGAGAAGAAATCTCATGTATGCTAATTGAAGAAAGCCTTGTATGGGCTCAAACAGGCACCTAGGGATTGGTATGGTTGAATTGATGGCTACTTAAAGAAGATGGGATTCATCAAGAGTGGTGCAGATCCCAATCTCTACTATCTGGTTGTAGAAAGTAAGCCTCTAGTCTTAGTATTATATGTGGATGATCTCTTCCTAACAAGATCATCCAGGCTTATCAAGGACCGCAAGAGGAATCTAGCCACAGAATTCGACATGAAGGATTTGGGACAGATGCACTATTTCCTAGGATTGGAAGTTTGGCAACCGAAGGGTGAGATCTTCCTTGGACAAGGCAGATATGGTACATAAATCCTAAAGAGATTCAGGATGCAAGACTATAGGCCTATGGCTACTCCAATGATCACCAACTGGAAGAAGTTTGATGCATCAGAAGACAAAGATGTTGATCCCACCTAGTAAAAGCAGCTCATAGGATCCTTGATGTATCTAGTCAATACCAAGCCAGACATTTGTTACGCTATCAACACCCTCAGTCAGTTCATGGTAGAACCTAAGAGGGCGCATTGGGCAGCAGCCAAACATGTTCTCAGGTATATACAAGGAACAGTCGAGCATGGACTACTGTACACCAAAGGCAATGACATCAGGCTAAGTGGGTTCACTGACGCAGATTGGGTTGGGAGTTTAGTAAATCGAAAAAGTACCACTAGGTACTGTTTCAACATTGGATCATGAATGACCTCCTGGTGCAGTAGGAAACAAAAGTCCATGGCTCTGAGCTCATCTGAGACAGAATATATGGCGGCAAGCACAACTTCGCGTGAGGCCATATGGCTTAGAAAACTGCTTGTGAACCTATTCAGAAGGAATATGTGTGATAATCAGAGTTGCATCAAGCTCTCTGAGAATCCAATGTTTCATGATCGGTCAAAGCACATTGATATCAAATGTCACTTTGTTAGAGACTGTGTCCAAAGAGGAGTCGTACAGTTGAGCTACACTCCTACAGAAGAACAGGTGATGGACATTCTCACCAAGGCCCTAGGAAGAACAAAGTTCATTTATTTCAGGGAGAAGATGGGGATGGTAAAGAATGCATTTCAGTAACAAAAATTGATAAGTATCAGGAGTTGCAGTGCAGCAGTTAGCAGTGGTAGTGTTATGGGAAGCATGGGCAGCATGTTGAGAGGGAGCTGCAATACAAATGTAGCAGTGGCAGTGGCAGAGCCATGGGCAACAATACAGGAAGCAGTAGTGCATTGGATGTTGGGCAGCAGGCCAAGCATCAACACAGGTAACGGTGCGGAAGGATCAGTGTGATGTTCAGTGGTGGAACATTACTAGAGCACATTCCTCGCTAAGAGGGAGTGTTGATTTGTGGTAGCATCGATGTGCTCTAGCCATGAAAATTGGTGGAGAGGCTATAGCACATGAGATCTCCAAGACCCAGAAATCGTTTTAAGAAATTCCATCCAAATGAGGAGTTATTAAAATAATTAATATTTTTAATGGGTTCCTAAGCCTAAACTTAGGAAAATAGAAATATTAATGGGTATTAATAAAGATAAGGTGAGAAGCTTATAAGAGACGAAGATCAAGTCTGTTTTAATCTTAGCCACTGATTACGGACTTAATTTCGGTCGTTGATTCATCAACAAAAAAAGTATAAGAGAAGACTTGAAGGTCATTTGGAGATACACCAGTAGATACTCAGTATCTCAAGGAAAATCGATTCTTAAAGAGAAGGAGATCGATTTCAGAGGGAGAGTTGTAGGGTGGAGGAAGAGGGGGATTAGCAACAGTTTGGATATCTCAGAAGAGTGACACAGGGACTCTAAGAGGCAGCGCAGAGGGAGACGCAGATCAATGAGACACAGGGATGATACAAAGAGGGACCAGAGCAGCGCAGAGCCACTCAGAGTGACATATGGCTGACGCAACAGAGGAAGGAACCTCTCTAGGGTGTCAGAAGTCTCGAAGAAAAGTTTCAGGTGTTTTCTCCCAGCATCTATGTAAATTTTTCTGTAAAACCGATCACTGTTGAAGATCAATAAAATCCCTCCTCTGCTGCACTGGTTTTCCCACATCAGGCTTTTCCGGGGACAATTGTCCAAAAATAATTGTGTTGATGTGATTGATTCTTGTGCATATATTTATTTCTGTATAATGTTGTGATATCGATAGTAGAATTTATTTTAATATTTACTGAAGAGATTTCGTAAATAACTTATTGGGAATGACAAGTAAGTGAAATAAATCAGTTGTTGCAGTAATAGAATTTATGTTTAGAAACTTTCACGTCCCGGCTATTCCAGCAATTCTCGATAGTGTCGACAAACAGCTTTTCTGTGTCAGCTCTTTCAGCTACTGCACTACCTCTGTGTCAGTTCTCCCGGTAGTTCCAGAAGTTCCTGACAGTTCTAGATTCTATGTGATAGGCAACGTTTCTGCGTCAACTCTCCCATCTACCACGCTGCCTCTGTGCACGCTCTCTCCACCTCTCTGTTAGTATTCTCCAAAATGTCCTTCTCCTAGATTCTCTCTGCCCCTCAGCTGCAAGATCTCCCCAGTTGATTTTCCTGTTGAGAAATTCTCACCTCAAAAAAACGATTTCCTCAATCTCTCTGTGTGTTTTTCCAAATGAACCCTAAGCCTCCATTTTATACTTTTCTTGTTGAGTCTTCAACGGTCGAGATTAAGTCTCTAATCAAGGGCTAAGATTAAAACATGACTTGATCCGCCTTCTAGATCATTCTCACCCATATTTTGATTAATACCATTAATATTTTAATTTCCCTAAGTTTAGACTTAGGAACTCCATTAAAAATATTTATTATTTTAATAAAATACAATCTGTGTGGAATTTCACCAAATGGTTTCTGGGTTCTTTAGAACTCATGTGCCTTAGCCTCTCCACCAATTTTCATGGCTAGAGCACTTCCGATGCTACCAAAAACTAACACTCCCTCTTAGCGAGGAAAGTGCTCTAGCAACAATGTCCACCTGCATGCTGCTCTATTTCTGAAGCACCTCCTTTCTGCACTGTTGTTGCCACCAACATTGTGATGTTGCTGCTACTGTACTGTTGCCCATGACACTATTACTGCCACTGCTGCATCTGTACTACAACTCCCTCTCAAACGTTGCATTTGTTATGCTACTAGCACTGCCACTGCTAACACTGCATTTGTACTGCAACTCAGTCACTAAGAGAAGCAACTAAAAAACATCCAAAATTAGTTAAACTTAAGTATGTTCAGCATAATACGATGAATGTTGGAATCTGACTACTACTAGTCTATGACCCTCTGAATCTTCTGCACTGCTGCCAACCTTGCTCTGCACTGATCAGTCTCTGGTCCCAAGCTACTGCATATGTCCTCGAAACACTCCACTGCATTACCTGACACTAAGTCCATCTCGCTACTGCTGAATCTTGGGAACCCGTAGCAAGGAATTGATCCAAGAGGTGGACTCCTTAAGGATCCTACCAACATGTAGTCCTTCCCACTACAGCTCAATATCGCCCCATCTCCCGCCTGGAGATCCGTAGGCACTCATGGTAAACTGCTCCTCGTCAATCTTTACTGAAGCAACCTTAGGATCATGTTTCTCATCCTTGTCCTTTTTCTTCAAAGGACATTGAGATGCAAAGTGACCCATCTCGCCACATCTAAAACATTTCACCTTCGAAATGTCCTTCTTCCGCTTTTGCTTATGTTGTCCCTTCGATGCTAGAGCTGCGTTTTCCTCCTCCTCCTTCATCTCTGTGCCACTCCCACTACTGCCATTGAGGTTGACCTTCACTAGGTACCTCCTTAACTCCTCTAGTTGAAGAGTCGCCCACATATACTCCCATGAAGGTAGTCTTTCCCTGCCCAATATGCTTTGGATGAAGACTTTCCATTCATCTAAGACTCCATTCAGGACTATCCTCACCATCGCGGTTAACTGAGGAGTGGACCCCACTGCAGCAAGCTATTCTTTGGTATCCTGAAGACGTTGAAGATAAGAGTTGACTCCTCCCTTGTGCATCAAAGTCCGCAACAATTTTTGTTCTAAGTACAACTTCCGTTGTCCGAAAGAGCCTTCATACAGAGACGACAAGGCTTCCCACATCTCTCGGGCTGTATACTTGCCCTGCAAGTGTGAGACCACATGATCTCAAAATCCATCAAGAATGAGCCTCTTTGCCTTCCCCTACTCAGCCTTGTACTTCTTCTTTTGATCATTTTCAGCAAGAACAACTACAACACTTTTTACGTAGGCCTCGAGATCATATTCCTCCAGAACAGCTAAGATTCTGGTCTTCCATATGACATAGTTGGAACCTTCGTCCAACCTATCCTGATCTCTGAGCCCATGCGATGCCATCTCACCCAACTATCGAATTGACTCCTCTAGTCACCTCTTAGCACTGCTCAGCTGCTCAGCAAGTGAGAAATTTGAACTTTCTGGCAGAAAGTTCTCTAAGGAGAAAATTCCCCTTCTACATGTCTTCATTCTTTTCTAGTGGATTTCTGCCCCAGTAGAAATTGTGCCCTTCAAGCACTGCATTGAGGCTCTGCGTCACTCCCTCTGCCTCTGCAAACTCATGAATTGGAAATCGTACCGCTCTGTCGTCTCACTCATAGAGAGATTCCCTCAAATCTGCTTCCTGGCAAGATTGTGCAATCCCTTCAAGGGGATTCGAATTGTTGCTAAGTGCAGCTTTCGACCTCATTGCTCAGCACTGCATCTTCTCTCTGTTTCAAAATTAACGCTCTGATACCATGTGAAAATTCCTAGACTCGAAGGAACCCCTTCTGCAGCAAATCTGAATCTACTTCACCTACTTGACTTTTTAAATTACATTAATCAAGTTATTCTTCTGAACACTGAAGAAAATTACTTCTGCAGCCTACACTAATTAAATATTTGATCTTATGAAATAGAAAATAGAACAAAGAACAAGATACATAGGACACACTTATTTTTGGACACAATAGTCCCTGGAAAAACCCATATCGGGAAAACCGATGCAGCAGTTCTGAGGGTTTATTATTATGCAGGAGAAATATTTGAATAAAAAATCTAGGATGCTCATCTAGCAATCCTTTACAGAGAAAAATAATGTCGAAAAATCTAAGTGAGTTTTACCTCACTTCACCCGACAAATTTCCGGCTGATCCGGCACAAGACTGGCTAACCTTAGCTATTTCTACGCTAGCTCTGTGTCAGCCCTGCGTCACCTTCTTTGCCCTCTGCATCAGCTCTCCCAGCTGTTCCAGCAGTTCTTAGCAGTTTCGGCAGTTCCCAACAATTCCGGTTGTTCCGGTAGCTCTAGATTCTGCGTGACAGGGAACTTTTCTGTGTCAACTCTCTCGGCTACTGCGCTGCCTCTTGGTCAGCTCTCCCAGCTGTTCTCGATTTTGCGTGATAGGTAACTTTTTTGCGTTAGCTCTCTTGGGTACTGCACTTCCTCTGGTCAGCTCTCCTGGCAGTTCTCGGCAGTTTCGGCAATTTCACAAAATGGATTTTGGGTTCTTTAGAACTCATGTGTCTTAGCCTCTCCACCAATTTTCGAGGCTAGAGCACTTTCGATGCTACCAAAAACTAACAAGAGGCAACCTATTTTACTTAGATTCTGCTTGCTTAATAATACAAACCCTCTATCTGCTGCACCTGTTTTCTCGCATTGGGTTTTTCCGAGGACATGTTGTCCAAAAATAACAGTGTCCCTTGTGTGTTTGTCTCATTTGTCATTTAAGTTTATGATCTGTATGTCAGTGTAGTCTGCAGTAGTGTTTTTCATCACTGTTTATAAATTAAATAACTTGTTGAATGAAATAACAAGTAGGAGATGCTAAACCAGTGACAGCAGTAGGATTTCTATTTGTAAAGATTCAGAAACTTTCGCAGCACAATGTCAGTTGAAAATCAAAAGCAACTTGAGGATTGACATGCAACACACCTGGGTGACTGATTGGAGGGTTTGCGCAATTTTCACCAGGAGGCTGACTGCCAGAACTGCACAGAACACAGTTTGGACTGTCAGTGGGCTGACTCACAGCTAAAATTGCACAGAGCATATTCCAGCTTGGCCTACTGAAGACTGAAACTGCGCAATGCGCAGTTTCAGTCAGCAATGACTGCAACCTGGTCAAACTACCTCTGCACAATTTTGGGGGCCAACAGACACTGCCTCTCAAAATTGCGCAAAGCAAGCCTAGAGGCCAGTGTTAGGCAAGCTCTACGCCATTCCTGGGAGGAAGGCAAAGCCTTCACTCTCAAAAATGCGTAGTGCAAGCCAAGCAAGGCAAGGCAAGTTTATGATATGTATGTTAGTGTAGTCTACAGTAGTGTTTTTCATCACTGTTTATAAATTAAATAACTTGTTGAATGAAATAAAAATTAGGAGATGCTAAACCAGTGACTTTAGTAGGATTTCTGTTTGTAAAGATTCAAAATTTTTAATAGCACAATGTCAGTTGAAAACCAAAAGCAACTTGAGGACTGACATGCAACACACCTGGGTGATTGACTGGAGGGTTTGCATAATTTTCACTAGGAGGTTGACTACCAGAACTACGCAGAACACAGTCCGGACTGTCAGTGGGCGGACTCACTGCTGAAACTGGACAGAGCATAGTCCAGCTTGCCCTGCTGAGGACTGAAACTGCACAATGCACAGTTTCAGTCAGCAATCACTGCAACCTGGTCACACTGAATCTGCGCTATTTCGGGGGCCAACGGGACACTGCCTCTCAAAATTGCGCAAAGTAAGTCTAGAAGCCAGTGTTGGGCAAGCTCTGCGCAATTCCTGGGAGGAAGGCAGAGTCTTCACTCTCATAAATGCGCAGTGCGAGCCAAGCAAGGCAAGGTCCGGACCAAGGCAACCCAGACCCACCGACAGGTGACTGAAAAGATGAAAAGGTTGAATGCATGTGTGAAGTTGAGTGCAGACAAGAGTGAATGATCATGCATGCAAACAGTGAACGCAGGATTCAGTAATGGGAAAACAAGTGTGTGAAGCAAGTCGCCGCAACGGCAACCGTTAGTGCAGAAACAGTGTTATGCATGTGACAGCAGTGAGATGCAATGAAAAACTTGAAATGGTGCTTCTATAAGCTAACATGCATTAAAACGACAACAAACGTTCAACAAAACCAAGCAAATAGCACTCACACAAACCGAAATACAAAAAGTGACAGAAAAAAAGCAAAAGACATGAAAAGCGGACTTACCCGAAAAAAACCTGAGCTGAGAAGCATTGAATAAATAGTTTTGATAAGATCGAAGCTTATGACGCGCATGCCACAAATCTAGGAAAAAGCGACACTTGGTTTCTAAAATGGCTTTTGCATGTAACCCCAGCTGCTAAAAATGGATCCCTAAAATCTACGGATGTTTTTTTGCTTTTGCTTTTTGCTTTTTTAGGAACAAGCAGCCCATGCATGCAAATCAAGATTGCTCAGTCCTGGAGGGAGCCGATCAACTTAGGAGCATATGCAACGGACTGCAAGCTTGCGGATGACTTATGCGCAATTTCTGGGCTGAGTGGCTCTGGCTACCCCTCAGGCTCTGCATAATTTATGGACTGAAGCCCATGCTGTCAACCAGATCTGCGCAAATTTTGAGAGCAAGCCAAGTGATAGGTTGCTCTGTGCAATTTTCAGAGGGAAGGCTGCCTGCTTGCTTTGTGAATTTCTGGAGAGAAGCAGACTACCTTGATGTTCTACACAATTCTGGAGAGGAAGGTTGGTTCCCCTCTAGTTCTGCGCAATTTTCCAAGTGAGCACAACAGTAAAAAAATGACCAAGTTCCGGGATGTCAGCTTGCAGGTGGAAGGCAAACAAGCTAGAAAACACAAGTTGATAAGCCACTAAAACTCAACTGAAGCATATGTACTTGGACAGTGCAAGACATGCTACCAAAGATGGTTGGTTGGAAAGCTCCAAAACGAAGCTAAGGCAAAATATTGGAGGGTGGTTGTAGCCGCTACAACAAGACATGAAGATTACATTACAAAAATAAAAAAACTAATAAAATATTGTATCGTTGAACAAAAACTAAGAAATATGATTAACTAATATTGATTATATTAACATATATACCAATGTGGAAAAAGTCGAAGTCGGGATTAAATCGGCAAGGGTCCAAAAGTTGAAAAACTTGTTAAAGTCTGGAGTTTTTTGAAAAAATCGGCTAAATTAAAAAAACATAAAAATATTCATTTATTTTTATTTTTTTTAACATCTAAGGTATCCACAACATCAAATAAATGCATTTCCACATAAACATGTAAAGAAAGCTAATATATAATATGTATATGAAGTCTAATGCTACATCACATATCAAAATAGTGAATCAACTCCTGAATCTTGAGTCTTGTCTAAGTCTCAACTCTCAAGAGTCAAAATATCAACAAAAAATATAATAAATGTATATCATGAGTCATCTAAAAGTCATAAAGTAATCAGTCACTAAGATCCTCTTCCCCTTTTACGGGAATAGAGAATGGCTTTGCCTTTTCCTCTAGAGGAAGAAGGCCCAACCCCTGGAAATACAAATGGAGTCAGTCGTCCTCTAGAAGCCGATGAAAGAGGTGGCCTTTGTCCTATGCTATTGCTACCCATCCTAGATGGTGTCACTTCCTCCTCATCATCCTCATCCAGCTTTGCCTCCTGACCTTGATGTTGTTTCTCCTCCTCTACCTCTGGCTCTCCCTCCCCTGCAACTGCTACCTCTTCTAGATCCACACCTAACCAATCTGGGATCGAGTCCATGGTCGGCCTCTCAGTCTCGACCCTCCATGCAGCGGTGGTATCAATATTGTCTAATGAGATGGCTTCCATATCAATAGGTGTCTAAAGTTGTCTCACCCACAATTGAAGATTGTAGTAGACGTAGACCATGTCATTGAAGCGTTGGGACTCCAATCTGTATTAGGTTCATAGATTGTAAATTAGTACTTAGAAAATTTAAATATTAAAAATAATCAAATGAATTCAAAAAATTTAATTTGAATTTTTTTACTTGTTGCGCTTTTTGTTGTGTATTTTGTCAAATACACTCCAGTTGCGCTCACACCCAGAGGAACTGCATGTTTGGCTGAGCACTCGAATGGAAAGCTTTTGGAGATGGGGTACTCTGGCACCATAACTTGTCCACCAAGCATCTACAAGTTAAAAGAAAAATGAGAAACATAAAAAACATTGAAATTCTAAACTTGAAAGTTTGAAACAAACTGAAGCTTACTTGGCATTTTGGTCGTCCTATTCTTAATAGCCATGGTAAAACCAAATGTGCCACCTCCCATCCTATATACCTCCATTCCTTTAGAAATATCTTCACGTTCTTGCTCAAATGACAGCATCCTCTCGACACAAGTGAAGAATCCATCGATCACCTCGACATCAAATCTGAAACCACAGGCGTAAGCAAATGCGGGGTTGAGGTAGATACCTGCAGCATGAATGGGGTGATGGAGGGTACTGTTCCATTGCTCATCAATCACTCTCCATATGACCTGTTGTTTCTCTAACCCCTCGTCTCCCTTATCTTCATAATAAGCACGAATGGCTTCTTTGGCCCTATCCATGGCCTCATACAAGTAGCCCATTGCAGGCTTATCTCCATCAACCAACCGAAGAACCCTTACCAAAGGTTCTGAAATGGCACAAACCTCCTCTACTCCTGCCAAAAAGCTCTGATCATATGAAACTAGTCTGCGTATGCCCTCCCCCTCTGGTTTGCGACTAATAGATAAAGCACACCAATCTAGTGAAAGAAACATGCTCTTCACATCCCACATAGAATTCAACAAAGACTGAAGAGATATGAAAGTAGTGGCAAATCGTGTAATGGCAGGATGCACCAACTCTTTGTTTTTGGTGAATTTTCTCATCAAACTAAGCACAAATACATGATTATATATAAATTTTGTTATGCTCCTGGATGATTCAACAATATCCCTCACAATAGGAATCTTACCTATATCCTCCAACATCAAGTCAATGCAATGAGAAACACAAGGTGTCCAAAACAAGTTAGGATACCTCTCCATAAGCAACTTGCCCACTGCAACATAATTTGTTGTGTTGTTCATTATGACTTGGACAACATTGCTTGGGCCTACTTCCTGAATGAAGATGTCCAACAACTCGCATAATGTACGTGCATCTTTAATGTGTGCAGATGCATCAACAGATTTCATAAACATTGTCCCCTTGGGACAACTAACCAAGAAGTTAAGAAGGGTCCTACCCTTCTGGTCAATCCAATCATTTGACATGACTGTGCATCCAGTTTGTTCCCATGATGCCCTAAACTCCTCCATTCTAGAAGTGCAATCAGTGTTTTCATCTTGAAGAAGAGGTCCTCTCAATTCTACAAACGTGGGGACTTTGTACCCCAGGCCAACGACAGTAACAACATCAAACATACGTTGGTAGAATGGGTTTGTCTTGGCAATGTTGAAAGGAACATCACTCCATAAAAGACACTTACTAACCAACCTGTCAGCTTCTGCCTTTTCCTTTTTTTTAAGTGTGGATTTGATGCCAAGTTGTGCACCAGGTGTGGTTCTAGGAACAAAAAAAGATGAGATAGATGAGGGGTTGGGACATATGGGTGAGGAAGGTGATGTTGAAGAAGCACTGCCACTCTCAATTCCCCCCACGTTTGAGGCCCCTACAAGTTGGGATTTTAATGTTTCACTGGTGTCATTTCCCTCCTCTTTATCCATCAACGATTGAATGGCCCGTCGGATGATTTCTGGAGATGTATTTAGGCAAAGGTCAACATTTTGCCCCGAAATTTGCCCCAAATGGAATTTTAATCTGTTGATACCTCCTAACATATGCTTGCCACACAACTTGCAAGTCAAATACATTCTATTGATCCCCCCAAATTCGAGTATAGTATCAGGTTCACCATATTCCCACATAGTGTCCAAAAGCCTTGCCATTTTGTTTCAAACTTTGAACTTGAATTTAAATTTGGGCACAAAAAAAAATTGAAACAAATTAAAAAATTTCCATCACATAAGAAGCAAACACAAATGCAATAGTTGATTTTAGATTTTAAATGCCTCTTCTCAGTCACTTGCAAACACTCAAATTCAGTAAACAAGGGTTTTAATTTTTGTCATTTTATTCTTGAAAGTTGAAGTTTTGCTTCAATCTAGATTCTAAACAATGTTTCCCTTTCAAAATTCTAGGCAAAAATAAGATATAAACAAACTAATAGAATTATAGAAAGATTTAAGAAGCCATTTGTGTAAAAAAAACTAAGAGAGAAATTAAAATACATACCTGGCAACAGCAATTCGGCACTTTGAATCTCTCACGTTGAGCAGTGGACAAATCTCCACATCCCCACCACAAAACTAGCAAATATTCTCCTCTAGGGCAATGGCGAACTACTATGAATCTCCACAGTGCCAAATGGGAGAATGATATTATTTTCGACCTTTTTGGCTTCTTTATCCGTGGCTCAGGAGAACGGCCAACTTTTTGGGTCAACTCTCGATAAAATCGAGCATAAAACGATTTAATCATGATTTTTTCAAGACTGAAAAAGTCTACAAAAAATCAGCCGATTAAATTGTTTTGCTGAAAAAATCACAATTTTGGGATTTAATCCCAATTATTTCCAAACTTTTTCCACACTGATTTTATATAAGCTTTAATATATATATATAATATATATATATATATATTATATAATAGTAAGTCATCAGGGCCTGGAGTATGCCCTAAAACTACTTCTGCTTGGCTAAGATCTTGTTTTCCTCGGACGTAGGGAAACAGGTTAATGGCCCAAGACCCAGAGGCATCTGGCAGGAGTGAAACCTTGCCCCTTTACGGACCACCAATGGGTTATTCCATGGGGCGTGGTTTTCCTTGAGTAACGGTGATGAGTCAACTTGCATTCGCGGTTAGCAGCTAGAGATGGTTGTCCTCACTGTTGGTTTGACAACTGAGTTATGAAAGGTTTTCCCACCTGTGAAAAAAAATAAAGTAAATCATCTTAAATTGAAAATATGGAGAGAACTATAATTTCTAAAAATGGAAATAATAGAAAAATGAAAAAAAAAAAAAAAATCAAAACGAAAAAGTTGAATAAAAGGAAATAAAATAAAAACAAAAAAAAAATAGTAACTATAGAAATAGAAGTTACTAACAACCATAATAAGAACTCAACCAATCACCTTACAAATATAAATTTCAAATATAATAATAATAAATAACAAAACTTGAATCCCAAGGTTAACTATGGATAGGTGGCAAAAAATTTTGGTCAAAGACAAACAATATACAGTCAAAGGCAAAAAATGAATGTGTATACCATCCACGTACAATAATAGTAAATAAAAATATATATTAAACATAAGAAATTAAAATACATGACAAACAATCAATATAAAAAGACAAAAAAAACAAACATAAAAAATGTAAACAAAAAACAAACAAAACAAAACAAAATTGACTTATAAAAGAAAAATAAAAAATATATATATATATATTAAATATAAATAAATAAGAAGAAAATGTTTCCAAAAAAACATAATTTATAAAAAAGTTAAACCCAAAAAATGAAAAGAATTAAAAAATAAAAACCAATAAATTTTAAAAACAATTAAAAAGAACATACTAAAACAATTAAAAGAAATAAAAAACATTTTTTAAAAAAATTAAAAATTATTAAATAAAAAAAGAGAGTCATGGGCCCTGGACATGCCAGGCCCTGCACGCTACTCCCTGCCCGCCCACACCTCGGGCCCACGGGCTAGGCCCTACATGAATCGACCCTTGCTCACCCATGCCCAAGGCCCCATGGGCCCTAGGCAAGTGAGGGTCGATTCGTGCAGCTTCCTACCCACCCATACTCTAGCCCCCGCGGGGGTGAGGGAGGGTAGATTCTGGGAATTGACCCTCGCCCGCCCAGGGCCTGAGGGTTGTTGATTTTTTTATTTTTAATTTTTTTTAAATGTTTTCTCTTATTTTTAAATTTTATTAATTATTATTTTTAAAAAAACAAACTAACGTTTTTTTTAAGAATGTGTTTTGATGGTTTTTATTTATTTTTTAATGTTTTTATTTTCCAATGGCTTTTTCTAATTTAATTTGTATTCTTTTATTTTTTGATGTTTTCTAATTTTTATTTTAATGGATTTTGTTTATTATTTTTTTCTAAACAATTTTTTACTTAAAGATTTTATCTCTGAATCACTTATTTTTTTGAAAGAAAGAAAAATTAAATTCATCATCTTGAAATATAAATTCATAAAAATTTCATAAAATTTTGCCTATTTTTTCAAACTCTTTTTATTAAAATTTTTTTTTATAAGAATATTTATTTAATGTCATTTATTAGTGAAAAAGTCTTAATACGTTATAATTATATCTATATGCAAAAATGTGTATTTTTTGTCCAGTGTTTAAAATTATTATTTTTTAGTGACAATTATTTTATTTATATTGAAGTATTAATTAACGATTATAAATATATAAAAAATTCTAACCTCAATATTAATGTTATTATTTTTTTTTAAACATTGCAAAGAAAAACAAAAAACACATGTTTAGAAAACCCTTTAAAAACAAACATCTTAGGACGAAAAACACACAAAAAAAAAAATAAGACAACTTGAAAAATGGTTAAATAATCAACATTTAAAAAAAATTGTGCACACTTGGGACATAAGAATATTTAAAATGTAAAAATTATGCCTTAGAAAAATGTTTAAGTTTTGCAAAATATGAATGAAAATAACCAGCATTTAAAAAAAATTATCCACTTAATAAATTAATAAATCTTGATAAGTGCTGGTTTTAAATTTTTCTCCATTTCAGTGATCAATTAGTGAACAAATTTATTACAAGATTCTGGAGATTTTTTTAATGCTACAATATGGGATTTCTAAGTTTTTGTATGAAGATCAGAGATACAGATCTTTTCCGCTTCTTTTGACAAACATATAAAATGATACAACTTTAGAGACTTAATGATCCCCAGATCTGTACTACTTTTTTGTAATGCTTGGTTCTTGTTCCCTTGCTGATTCTCACAATCAGCCAGTTTTTTAAAAGAACAGACCTCTCAGTCCTATCAGCTCTTGACTGATCAGGGTTCCCTGAAATACAGTCGTAGTATTCAGCTCATGTAAATTTTTACCTCTAACAAAATTACTCAACTTTTTCATTGGGAAAAAAAGGGTTAGATTACGGCTGCAGTTTAGGGATCCAGATTCAATGACTTGACTGCAAGTATTTGATTACCAAGAAAAGGAATTTCGTAGTTGGCTCTGATCCAATATGTAAGAATGTGACATTTATGGGTGGGATATTACATATTATTACAATGATGGTTGTAGAATAAAAGAAGTTTTTGGGAATTAAACATTTGAGTGTAGAAAAAGTAGTAAAGGTCGTGAAAGAATATCCTGCATTATTAGAAATTGTTTGCGGTAGATTTAGTTCACCAAGCAACCTCTGTTAGGATATTCCGACACATAGGAATAGTTAAGTTCAACTTGGTCTAGTATAGAGTTAGGTATAGAGTTAGGTAAAGTGTGTTTCTTTACCGTTGTACATTTTGTAACTTACAATCCGACGGTCACGATATGTAGTGATCCGACGGTTCATTCTCTCCTCGGTATTACCGACACTTGATCCGTGGCTTGACACCCGATTGGTCCATGAATTCTATTTAAAGCGCATGGAGGGTCATTTGTAGGTTAACCGTGCATGAGAGAAGCTTATGTAAATTTTCATTCTTTTATTAATAAATTGCCTGTAGTAGCCACGTTGGCGCAGGCCGTGGACTGTTTCCCTCTCTGAGGGTTTTAACCACGTCAAAATACTGGTGTATTGATCTGTGATCTGTTTGTGAGCGGTGTCCTTTTGGTGTTCTGTCTGAGGAACTTACCCTGTAAATTCCTACAACCTCAGAATAACCAAGACCTATGTCTACAAATTTAGGAAATTGAGGGAAAAACTCTCTTAATTGCTTGTTACTTTGCACCACAAAATTCAAACTACCATTAGGAGCAAAGCATAAAGGAGATGAAGCATTAATTCCACTTGATCATGGCCACCTTGCTTTTCACAAGGAGAAATGCCATTCTAGTTAGGAATAGCAAGATCATAAAAGACTTGCAAAGAATTTCCTTTAGAGAATGTAACAACCCTCAATTGCTCGAAGAAAATGTGACAGAAGTTTTCCATAAAACATGACCATTCTGGGGGATAACAATATCATAAGACGCTAGCAAAGAATTGTCTTTATGGAATCAAACCACCATGAAGTGAAAATTTACTTCAATGTTTCTCTTTCCCACATTTCTATCACATCCTAATGAATTATTTAAAGTTAAGTATTAAATAGTAACTGCAAAAACAAATCATAACTATGAGAGATGGTCATACCGTGTCTGCTGGTTCCGCAAGAACATTGATGAAGAACTTTGCCTGAAACAAAAACATAGAATTACTTTGCAATCAGCCCCCCACCTTCCCGGTTTCAACCATATTAGAGTGATACAAAAGAAAATTAAATACTAAAAAAATGTGCTGGTCCTTCATTTGAATGCAGTGATGAATTACACACCTGCTTGGTGTCGCTTCCAGACATTAGGAGATCAGTTGTTACCATACCAGGCTGCAACCTCAACAATCAGAAAAGGTATAATCCCGTCCCAAGGAAGTCAACAAGGGAAAACATTTTCTGAAATATAAAATTGAATGACTCCAAAATGAAAAATTCAGATAAATCTAAAGAAATCATTACAGAATTCAGACTTAGTTTGGCCATGTTACAGAATATTACAAATCTGGGATCCATTAGCATAATTTCATCTAACTTGCAGCAAATTAAGGAATTTAGAATATTTAGAGAGCAACCTACCGACAAATTGTGCACCGCAACCTTTTTTATGCCTTGCATCCGTAACTCAGCCTGAAATCAAACCATATGACATTTAACATTACAAATTTTATCATCGGCCAACCTCCAGATTCCACTTAGCCCTTCAAGAATCAAAACCTAAATTCTTGCGTAATGACTGAACTTCCTGAAATATCAACAATTCAAGAGCAAAGCTTGCTCCTGTTAAAAACAAAAGACAAAAATATCATGAAGAGCAAATTTGAGAATTTAAATGAGAATTGAATGCCCCTTTTATAGTGTCCAGATATCACAAGGAAAACCATTATTAACTGCAGCTTATTAATATCCACTATTTACCTACTTAACAAGTTCAGTCTAACTGGGCCAAAAAATTTGAAATTCTGAAATAATTCAGTTCACCTGAATTATCCAGGTCAAATTAGATTTGGTCAGTTAAAAAGGATTTTAAGCTGCCAAATAACCACAATCCTCCTCATTTCCGGAATAAGCTGACACCAACCCAAGCCTGCCATGTCTCCTTCCCATGTTATTTCTACCCTAATACAGCACTGTAAAAGTGCTGAGTGAAACCCTGCTGATATGGGATAGTTTTCTCTTGAAAAAAGCATAGTTATGAGGGCTGAACCTAGAATCTTTCCTCCCTTTTAAATTCTGCAGAGCAGGAGACTAGTTGCTGTCAATCCTAAACTAACACCAACACTAATCATAATCTGATTTAGAATGCTGAACCTACCTCTGAAGAAAGAGTACTGATTATGGTGTTTACTCATAATCCTCCTCATACAGAGTCATCAATTTGATCTGACAGTCGAACTGATTTTTTCCCCAAAAAATAAGATTGGCTGTTTTAGATTTTGGCCTAATTTGGAGTTGATGTGTCACCTGAATCTGTTAAATGGTGTCACCTGAATCTGTTAAATGGAGGTCATATTGATGCCAACATCAGTCTTTGAACACTGCTAATATACATCAGTGGATTCAATTACTTGGAAGCTACAATAGACAAGTAGCCCTGGAAAGAAGAGAAGGAAGCCCAAAAGTTTAGAAACCCTTGTGGTGTGGTCACGATGCCCTGCATTTGATGAGGAAATTGAAAGAAAAATTCAATGAATTTGCAAGCAAGACCATCATAAGATGATAGTACTTGTCATGACGTTTCCAATGGTAGGTGTCATGCCGAATAACTCCTCACGGTTGAAGAAATATTCCTTCTCACAGATGAAGCCCCGAATGTGTGCTTATGGTTACCAAATGAATGATAAAAGGAAGCCTTATCATTGTTCAAATTTTGGATTAATAGTTAAGAAAATTTGGAATAATTTATGTGGGTGTTGAGCTTTCCAAGTTGGCCCTCCAAATGTGAAGATATTCATCATGAATTTGGTTTCTCAAGTTGAGTTAAGGTCGGCCCTACAACAATTTGGATTTATGAATTTAAATCTTTTATTCAAAGGTCAGGTCGACTTCATTATTTAAGGGATGTTTAGGGCAAGTCAGCTCCCCTTTCATGCCCCTTTGTCTTGTATTTTGTTAATTTTAGGTATGTTCTATGCTTAGAGCAATTTATTTCAATTTTCACAGTTAGCTCAATAACTTTTCCAGATAGCAAACACATCAGCATTAAAGTAAATTGCAGATAGAACATAAACATAGATCACAAAAGACAAGCCAAGACAAGAGGACACAAGATGTGGTGCTAGCCAGGGACAAACCCCAATGTGGGAAACCCTTGATCAATTCTTTTTATATGTTCTTCAATAATTCAGCACACACAGAGAGAGAGAGTACATCTACAACAAAAGTCAACACTTTGACTTATCTAAATAAGAGCATAGATCATCTCTAAGTAGATGATACATGAGGTAGCTAAACTGAGTTGAAAACATGCTGCTTCAACTGATTCTCCCAGGTGACTACATCACCATGCTGCACCTATCCTTGTGCTAATCCTCATCATCATGTTGCACCTCATTGTGCTGCACCCATCATCACTATGCTGCATCTCATCATGCTTCATCAATCATGACTGTACCCATCGTTGTACTGCATCATGTACCATCATGTGCCATTGCTGCACCATGTTTTCCACACTGTCCCATGTGCTTGCTGCACCATGCTTGCCACCATGTGCTTACTGCACCTTGCTTACCATACTGCTGTTTTATTGTAAGCATGCCTTTGCTGCTGTCCCATTGTTAGTATGTTTTCGCTGTTGTCACATTGTGACATTGTTGTCCCATGCCATCATTGTAACATTGCTGCTATCATGCTATCATTGCTATCATACTGGCCATGCATCTTGCTTACCGTACTGTTGTCCCAATTGGCTATTGTTGCTGTCCCATCACAGCTGCTATCCCAATTGTGCCATGACATAGCTGCTGCCCCAATTGTATTGTTTTTGTCCCATCAATTGTGCCATGCCATATTGTTGTCCCAATTGTATGCTTTCACTATTGTTTATACTGTGCCTGGTTAGGGCATCTGGTCATGCTGCAACGGCCCTTAACCATCCACCAAAACAGCTCTTAATCTCTGTGGCCGTACTAAGGAAGAGTCCTCCACATACGTGTTGTTGTTCTAGGCACAAATCTGACCCAAAACCTTTCCATGTTGTCCCTGTTTTGAAGTGGTTAGGTCTGCGGCCTAGCACAGTCCCATGCTATCACCTACAGCCCACTCAAAATAGACTTCCCTTACCTTTTCACTGCGCCAAACAATCCTGCGTTCACCCTTCTTCAACTCGGCCTCCAAGCTCAGCTCCTCAGTCCTCTAACAGCAGCTCGGTTAGCCCTGAAACAGACCTTAACTCCCTTGCTGCCTTGACCTCTTCTTGCTGCCCTTTCTTCCACCCAAGACACCTCAATACACCTGTGGCTAGGGCTTGAACAAACCTGCGGTTAGCGAAAATTAGATCTGAGAGAGTAGGGCCTCCTCCATCGTGTGATTTCTCCATCCTAGGACTGCGGCTAGGTTCCTTTAGGCAATGTATAGAAGTAGGGTCTCCTCCCTTGAATTGTGTTGATTTGGGGTAGCATCGGATGTGCTCTAGCCATGAAAATTGGTGGAGAAGCTAAAGCACATGGGATCTCTAAGACCTAGAAATGATTTGGGCAGATTCTAACCGATTTTGGAGATATTAAAATAATTAATATTTTTAATGGAGTTTCTAAGTCTAAACGTAGGAAAAATAAAATATTAATGGGTATTAATAAAAATCTGGGTTAGAAGGTTCCAAAAGTCATGGATCAAGCCAAATCTAATCTTAGCCGTTGATTAGAGATTTAATCTCGATCATTGAAGGACCAATGAGAAAAGTATAACAAGAGGCTTGAGGGTTAGTTGGAGAACACACCAGAGTGATCAGTCATTCTATTCTCTAGAGCGGGGTTTTGCTAAGAGAGATAGAATCAATGATCAGCAGCAAAGGGCAGTGAATATAGAAGCAGAGAGGCAGAGAGGGTACCGGGAGAATCAGCGCAGAAGCCGGGAGAGAGAGATGCAGAGCCAGCTAGAGGCCACGTGGAGCCAGCTAGGGCCCACGAAGGGGCAGCCAGGAGCTACACAGTGCCTCAGAGAGCCAGCATGGGTGACGCAGAGGCTCTAGAGGCTGACGCAGTGCCTCCAAAGGTTGACGCAAGAGTTATTGGGCTGACACTGGGCTAGGAAGAGCTGACGTTGTCCCTACAGGCTGACGCTGAGGTTTCGTGGTGCAAATTGGAGCTATGAAGCTATCGGAGTGATTATCTGGGGTTTCAGCCGGAATATCTATCTTCGACTGAGAGGTACTACTACCGAGATTATTCTCTATTGGGTGAGCCGGTTTTGGCACCCAAATTGTATTCAGAAACTGCATAATAATAGAACCCTCAGATCGCTGCATCGATTTTCCCGACTGGGTTTCTCTGGGGACATTGATCCAAAAACAACGGTGTCACTTGTGTGCTTGTTTTGCTTCCTTCAGTTGATAATCTGTAATGTGTTGAGCATGTACTTGTATTTATTTCCAGTATTTACATGGTAAATAACTTGTTAATTAACAAAACAAGTAGGTAGGAATAAATCAGTAACATACATGAAGGGTTTCTAACAGTTAGACTTAGAAATTCCAACATGGTATCAAAGCATGGTTGTAGACCACAAGAGAACTGAGGACATTAGTTGAGCAGAGTAGCAGTAGCAGAAAACAGTTGTCCCAAGTGACATAAGTTGTTCCTAGCAGAGAAGCAGCAAGGAAAGGGTGACACAGTGCCTGCGTCATCAAGGTTGAGCCAGGAATAGGATCAGCGCAGTGGCAAAGAGGAGAGGACTAGACCTACACAATGCCAGTCATCTTTCTCAGTCAGGAAGGATCGACGCCTGTGGCCAGGAGGTGTGGATTTTGATGGTGTCGGGATTGCGCAGAGCCTAGATGCTCTAACCTTTAGTTTGTTGGGGCTTAGGAGGTTGTGGGTAAGTCGCAGAGTGGAGCTCGTGGGGTACTGTAGTCAGAATAGTACCTAACAGGGCAAGGCCAAGGAGGAGGGAGTTGCTACCAAGGATTTCTCGCTGAGAAATCTGGATCAGTGGTACAACTGCACTAACGATCGGAGTGGGGGCATCTCGACATTGGTAGAAGGGTTTCCAGAAGGGAAATCGAGGCTCAGAGGGAGTCACACCAAGAAATTCCAAGAGGGAAGTAGAGGAGCAGCAAGATGGCAATGAATGGGGTAAGAGACCAGGATAGACTGGACGGAGCCTCAAACTTCGTAGTCTGGAAGGCCAGAATCTTATCTGTTCTAGATAGGAAGCGTGTCAAGCACTTCGCCTTGAGGACGATAGCAATACCAGTTGACCCAGTTGATAACGACAAGTACGAGGAGGCAATGGCGAGGGCGAAGAGCATCATTCTTGACAGGGTCAACGATCATGTAGTACCACATATTGCCGAAAAGGACACGGCAAATGAGATGTGAGAGGCCCTAAAGAAATTGTACTAGCATACTTCTGTGCAGAGAAGAATGTTACTAGAAAATCAGCTGCAGTCATATCAGATGCAGAAGGGAGAACAGATCGACACCTTCCTCGGTCGATTGAAGGAGATCTGGGATCAACTGACTTCCATGGGGGCCACACTGGATCAAGAATTGATGGTGAGAACAGCCGTGAACGCAGTCTCTAAAGACTGGGAGGTGTTTGTCCAGAGCATACTAGGCAGGGAAACCCTTCCAGATTGGGAGGAAATATGGGCGGCTCTTCGCCAAGAAGAGAGCAGAAAGCTGAGCAAGGCAGAAAGCAGCAGCAAGGGTATCAGAATCAAGAAGGAGGAGGAGGTGGATGCTGCCCTAGCAATTGAGGGAAAGTAGGAGAAATGGAAGAAGGACCTTTCCAAGGTCAAATGCTTCCATTGTGGGGAACTGGGTCATTTTGGGAACCACTGTCCGAGGAAGAAGAGTAAGGGAGAGGCTTTTGACTCGAAGGTAGTGCCAGCGAAGGCGGAGAAAGAAGTCAAGGAGGATGACAATTGTGCCATGAGTGCTCATGTGCCACTTGAGAAGTGGGGAGACATTGAACTGTAGTCAGGAGAACTACAGGCACTAAGGGGCAAGATCCTTGAGGTACGCAACCTCTTGGATTATACCTTGCTATAGGAGCCCCAAAGAGGAGTAGCAGGACTGGCGGATGTCAGTAGAGACGAATGCAGATGAAGTAGCAGAGAGTGCTATAGTGCAAGAGTCCCCAGGCAACGCGAGGCTAGCAGGTTGCAACAATGCGAGAGGCACGTGAGTGTTGCACCAGTGTAGGATGGCAAAAAGAGGTGTGCAACGGTGCGAGATGCAGGGAGTTGTTGCAACAACGCAAAGGTCAGTAGAGGGAGCAGTTGGTAGTGGTAGAGGGAGCTTCAGCATCAAGAGTGTTTCTAGACAGGGATGTTAGAAGTTGGGTGGATCAGTTACTTCTCAGTAACTGAGTTGCAGTGTAGTAGCAGTATGCAGTAGCACGATGCAGCATGATGAGAGGGGATGTAGTGCAGATGCAGTGCTAGGAGTATGGACCAGCAACAGCACGAATGCAGAGGGAGTTGTCGTATGGATGCAGAAGTGGCAATGGCAAGGCCATGGGCAACAGTACAAGATGCAGCAATGCAGAGGATGTTGGGAAGGGAGGCCTAGCATCAACACAGAGACCGGTGTTGGATAATCAGGGTAATACTCAGTGTCGAGTATTACTGGAGCACAGTCCTCGCTAAGAGGGAGTGTTGATTTGGGGTAGCATCGGATGTGCTCTAGCCATGAAAATTGGTGGAGAGGCTAAAGCACATGAGATCTCCTAAGACCTAGAAATGATTTGGGCAGATTCTAACCGATTTTGGAGATATTAAAATAATTAATATTTTTAATGGAGTTCCTAAGTCTAAACTTAGGAAAAATAAAATATTAATGGGTATTAATATAAACTGGGTTAGAAGTTTCCAAAATTCATGGATCAAGCCAAATCTAATCTTAGCCTTTGATTAGAGATTTAATCTCGGCCGTTGAAGAACAAACGAGAAAAGTATAAGAAGAGGCTTGAGGGTCAGTTGGAGAACACACTAGAGTGATCACTCATTCTATTCTCTAGAGTGTGGTTCTGGTAAGAGAGATAGAATTTGCGATCAGCAGCGAGGGGCAGTGAATACAGAAGCAGAGAGGCAGAGAGGGTACTGGGAGAATCAGCGCAGAAGCAGGGAGAGAGGAACACAGAGCCAGATAGGGCCCACGGAGGGGTAGCCAGGAGCTGTGCAGTGCCTCCGAGAGCCAGTGTGAAGCATAAAACTTCCGGATAACAAAAATATATATAAAAAATGCTTTTATTAATAAATGAAATACAGATGATGATGATTTACAATGGGTTGCCTGGCTTCTATACCGCCATGGCACCCTTTGGGAAAGGGCATGATCTTATGATCGTGCCCTTTCGTCTAATTAAAATTAAAATTAAATACTAAACCTAAGTTAACTAATTTTTTTACATAACATTGCCTTCCTCTCGAAAGAATGCTTTGTCCCCAAAGCATAAGTAACGACGGATGTTGTTGAAGAATGAATCATTCTCCCAGAAAGCGTCTTCTTCGGGTTAAGTCCTTCCACTTGATCAGATATTCTAAGATGATCAAGGTCGCATATTTTAAAAGGTCTTGGATTAATCTCTCAAGTTTCATTTTTTGGTGATGTGGATATCGGTATGGCTTGATGTTAACAGGGTCTGATCTTGCCTTGACTTCTATTGTATGCTCAATTTCCCTATTAGGCGGCATCTTCATAGGTAGGTCTTGAAATACTTTTTCATGCTTCCGAATCAGATCTTGTATCTCTGGTGATTCTTCTCTGGTCATATTTGCAGATAACATTTCTAATTGATGACATTGTACTGCATAAGTAGGTGCTCTTCTTTGACTTAGCTTCATCATCTGAGATGATGATACAACATGATTTTCTGGTGCTTGGAATCCTTGTAGTTTGTACTTCTGACCTCCCCATTTGAATTTTATAAATTGTACTTGATGGTTGGCGGCATAAGTACCTAAAGTTCGTAGCCATTGGATGCCTAAGACTACATCTACTCCTCCTAATGGTACCGTGAAGAATGAAGACTCTAATTTAAAGTCTTGAATATGCAAATTGACCTTATGGCATTTCCCCACCTTTTCAATCTTCTTATCGTTAGCTATCATCACTTTCATGTTTGGTAAGGGAAATGAAAAGATATTGAGTTTCTTGGCCACAGTCGCATCTAGAAAATTGTGTGTGCTTCCAGAGTCGATGAGAACCACTACGTTGTTCTTCTTTATGTGTCCTTTTAACTTCAAGGTATGAGGTTGTGATATACCTGTCATGGCTGATAATGACACTTGCGGAGTACTTCCGTCATCTAATTCTGGTGAGAATTCTAGGGCGTCTTCTGTGTCTTCTATGTCATAATCTTCACTGTTTAAATCATTGGTTGCTTCACAATTATATAGGTTCTTTGGTTCTTTTCCTTTAGCACATCTATGTTTGGGGTCCCACTTCTCACCACAACATTTACATTTACCCTCTTTTATTCTTTGCATTTCCACATTCGATTTTTCATCTTCACGACGATGCGGTGGAACATATCTTGTATTATTTGAGTCCACATACTGGGGTATCCTTCGTCTTGCATAAGCTTTTTCCGTTGTTGACCAAAATATTGGTTCGAATTTCTTTTCTGCTGTTTTTGCTTTTCGTCTTGCTACTTCTATAGATGTAATGTCATGCATCTCAAGTTCTGCTTGTAAATGGGTTTTGAGTCCCGAGATGTATGACTGAATTAGACGAGATTCTGATAACCCAGGCACTTGAGTTACTAAGGTCTCCCATTCTTGAGTGTATTCATCCACACTTCCTTTTTGTCGTAATTTGATGAGTTTTGAAAAGAACTCTTCTTCCTTTACACCTTGGAATCTTTTGAAAAATGCATCTTTAAATCTCCTCCAACTAATGACGTGTGTTATCTTTTTCAACCACATATACCAGTTATATGCTTCTCCCTCCATTTTCATGGATGCATGTCTGAGTTTTTCGTCATCGTCAGTGATGTCATATATCTCAAAGTATTCTTCTGCTTTATTTATCCATGCAACAGTGTTTTTTTCGTTCCCATCGAATTTAGGCATTTCAACCTTTACC